>OZ025875.1:8101805-8129305 GCA_964019415.1 Ianthella basta
GTGACATCAAGGCCAAAATATGTTAGCTGCCGTGCCGCTGTTAGCCCAGCCATCCCAGCTCCAACTATGACCACCTTAAAGGGCATCTTGCCTACATAGCCAGGGGAGAGGAGGGGAGGGGAGAGGAGGGGAGGGGAGGGGGAGGAGAAAGGGGGGCATTAGTTTACAGACTATTTAGAACAAGTGTGAATAAGTTTAGGAGTGTGTGTGTGTGTGTGTGTGTGTGTGTGTGTGTGTGTGTGTGTGTGTGTGTGTGTGTGTGTGCGTGTGTGTGTCACCTTGCAGGTTCTTCTGGACTTGAAACACTCCAAAGTTGATGTAGCCAAAGCGTTGTAGGTAGCCATGCACTCTCATGACCAAGCCTATCTTGTTTGGGTGAGGCATGTTGACGGTGTGCTGGGCCTTGTCCAAGGTCAGTTCATCCTTTGGGTTCTGCAGCCAAGCATGGAGCTAGAGGAGGGGGGGTGGGGTGGGGAGGGGGAGGGAGGAGAGGGAGGGGCGGGGAGGGGGAGTGGCGCAGGTGCAAGGGGCACTACAGTTGAGTAGCACACACACATGCACACACACACACAGGGAGAGAGGGGAGCAGAGAGAGAGAAGAGACGCTCACAATTTTGTTCCTGATAAAGAGGTACTCCGCCAACATCTGCTGGTTGCCTGTGGTGATGTCGCTGAAAAACTGTTGCTCCTGCTTGCTCAGACGATCTGGGGGGAGACGGCTAGCCAGCGCCGCCCCCTCCATTCCCGCTGGGAGGTCGGGCTCAATGTCACTATCCCCATCACTCGATAACTGGTCGTCCTCCAGGTCAGGAATACTGTCGTACTGCACAGGACCAACAGGGGCACAATGCACAAATCATATACATTACATACTGCATGTTAGTGTAATAAACTACAAGTCACTAGATGCTTCTAGAATTCTGCCCTGACAATAATAGAAACGATCTGGCTGGACAATGGATGGGGACACACACACACACATGCATGCATGATGTGGAATGAACGCCAAACGCTTTTCCCATGTCACTGTACACGTACGAAATCAAATCGCTCTGTGCACAATGCATTACGAGCATCACCCGTCCCTCTCACCCTCGATCGCTTGGCAGGTTTTTGGTACTCCTTCCGCGTCGTCAGCGGCTTCAAATGGTACATGGCGCGCGCTCCTGCTCGATGAACCCCAGATTCTACCCACAGTGACGTCACCGCGGTGACGCACGTGACATATCATGGCACCAGCAACTGAGCGGCGCGATTGGTGCGACGGAGTATCCGCCTTCAACTGGCTCGTGCTCGCTGTTACACTGGTTCGATTCAGTGTGTTTTGATAAAACACTTCTTTCTAATTATATTTACATGCTCAAACATTATAAGCACATTCATCCATCTTTAAGACTCTCTCTCTCTCTCACACACACACACACTCTCAGTGACAGAGCCGGCATAACTTATACTACCCAATGTCAGTAGACTGAATGGAGAGTAAGGAGTGCTTGGTGGTAGCACACAAGGAGGCCGCAAGGGGCCTACGAAGTGAGCAAGCACTCCGTTGCTCGCAGGAAACTGCTCTCGAATGTTTCAACAGAGAACCGTTCGTGTGCAGCCTCCTTTGCTGCCTGTGCCATGGCCGAGTGCTCCTCACTGGTCATTTTCATCACTCTGTCGATAGCCCTTGCATACTCCTCCTTTGATCCTGCCAGGAAACCCACTGGCTGCCCACGCCATTCTCTCAGGATGTCCATCCGAGGCCCTCCGCTATTGTCTGCTACCACCACTGCCCCTGCAGCCATTAGCTCAACCAGAGCAATACCAAAGTGCTCATTCCACATTGTATGCAGGCCCACAGAGGCTCGGGCCAGCTCTGCCTTCAGCTCCTCAAAAGGAACATTAACCCTATACTCCACTCGGTCAGACACATTCAACTGCATTGCCTGTTCCTGCAGCTGGTTCACTAGTCTGCGATCTTCATCGTGGCGGCAGCCTCCCACAAAGACAAGCTTTAGCCTTCGCCAGTTTGCAGCTGTGGTGGTCTTCTTGAGTAGCGCCAGAATCTCGAGTTGCATGTCGTGACGCTTCTCAGGACGAAACTGGCCAACAGACACTATTCGCATCTCTCCATTCCGTCCCCGTTCACTCGCTGTCTGGAGGTTAAGAAAGGTCTTGGTGTCACATGGAGGGTACACTATAGACAACATCTTTGGCCTCCACAGAGCCTTGATATGTCCGTAAGTCCACGAGGAGTTCACCATGACGACACAATTCCTCCGCCCAGCCATGCCATACAGCCAAGCAAACAGCCTGTAGTAGAATACCTTGGCCTTCCTCAGGTATTTGGACCTGCTGATTGCAGGGGAGTTACTAAAGGCAGGTTCGTTGGTCTCCACGGCATTGATCATGTCTGTCGACACTGTGGGGTAGTGGACATAGCTGGCGGTGCGAGACCCACCCAACCAGCGGAAGAGGGGGAGGGTGAAGGCGTAGCCCATGCTGTCAATGTAGACGTGTGGGACAAAAGAGAACAGCGCCTCTAACCCCAGCAACATCGACCCGAGGCTCTGTCCCAAGATGGTGAGGCGGGGCCACCGCTCGGCCTCCACCCACTTCCGGGAATGGAGAAAGACGAAGTGCACATTACCGACCAGGCGAATGCCAAATTGCTCCTTAACCCTTTGTAAGATGTCCTCCTCGCTCGCGTCCACATCGCCTGTATACACGAGTACCTCTACAAACTCGTACCGCTTCTGCAGCGCGTCCACCGCATGCCACAGCACCCGCTCCCCGCCTCCTCCCGCGTTGCAGTATGGATGGAAGAAACCGACCACGAAAGGACGCCCAGACGACACGGACCAGGATCGTAGCCGTCTCCTCGTCTTGCAGGTCAGGAAAGCTCGTGTACACAACAACACGAACAATGGGAGAGGGAAAACAGATAACAACACACACCACCAACAGGCATCCATCTTGTCCGTAATCTCGCGGGGCCAGACCCTTTATTCCGGTCTTGGGTAATCAGCCCGCCAGAAGACTAGGCGCTTGCGCAATACCGGAACGGGTCTGGCCGCGCGAGACTATAATTATAGCTTGTCCGTGGCTCACCGTGGCCATAATTTTTGGGACCCTCGAGTTTGTAGACCCCGGTAAAAATGGCATGCAGCCGAAACCAGAGCAATATGTACCTGTATGTACAATAGCCCAATTTGCTTAAAAAATCAAAATACACCAACACTGAGTGACGTCACTGTATGTACAGCCTAATCAGCACTGCCTATGCCAACATTGCTATCAGAAATAGTTTTTTCACTCTCCCCGTCCTTCAAGGTCCCACAGCCTGCCTCTGGGGTATGGACAGGTGACTCTGTTGTGATGATGGGAGGCTCCACTTTGCGCCGGTGTCCCTCTGCATGCACCAGACACACACAGGCGACCAGTGAGTAGAGGAGGACTGCGACTACGGTGAGGTGTCCTAAAGCAAACAGGACTTTTGCAAAGTTGAGGTAGTTGGGGTCGCAGTCAATTGGGGAAGTCTCATTTGAGGGAAAAGACATGTTAACTCCAGCAACCCCTGATGTGTTATGAAGTGATGTATTGTCTCTAAACATCAATTGGACTTGGTTCGTGCTCGTCATGCCCAAGAGTGCTGTGTAGCCAAACACGAGTGTCAGTACCACCAGTGACTGTGAGAGGAGGAGGACCAGGACACCCCACCTCCGTCCCTTCCATATGGCCACCGCCCCCGACACCTCCACCAGACCTAGGTAAATGAGGAGACCGAGTCCTTGCACAGCCACATAGGCTGGAGCAAGGGGTCTTCCCTTGCACTGCTCCAAACCAATGAACCCTGCAGAGGAGGGAGGAGGAGTGACACTCATTCACCATGCCACACCCACCACCCACTACACACTCACCACACCAGACAATAACGACTGAAGTGAGCATCCACATTGCTTTCATGAATTTGCGAAATGCAGGGGCAAACCCTGTTGAACAGAGAAAATGTAAATATACTCTTTACTTCATGTTCCCCTCCCCATCCAGCACATGCCCCTCCCTCCCCTCCCCTCTCCTCCCTTCAGCATATGCCCCTCCCTCCCCTCCCCTCTCCTCCCGTCAGCACATGCCCCTCCCTCCCCTCCCCTCTCCTCCCTTCAGCACATGCCCCTCCCTCCCCTCCCCTCTCCTCCCTTCAGCACATGCCCCTCCCTCCCCTCCCCTCTCCTCCCTTCAGCACATGCCCCTCCCTCCCCTCTCTTCAGCATATGCTCCTCCCTCCCCCTCCCTCCCCTCCCCTTCCCCCAGTACACTCACCACAGCACATGCCCCTCCCTCCCCTCCCTCCCCTCCCCTTCCACCAGTACACTCACCACAGCACATGTCCCTGTCTCTTCTGTCCTCCTTTCTTAACTGACGAATCGTATTGACCACAGGGTCACTGTCAAAGGACCCTGGAGGAGGGAGGGAGGGGAGCACTGCCCTACTGACCGGCTCTGCACTGCTACTCAGCTGTCTACTACAGTCAGCTGTGGGAGCTGTGCTACTGAGCTACAGGGCAGTGTGGAGAAGTGTTTAGGCACAGAAGCACCGCTCTCTCTCTCCCTCTCCAAACCAAAGGACCAGTCTGGAAGCACTGAGGTGTACGCATGCATTACAATCATTTCTTAGACAAGTGGGTTTGTATAGCTTGTGAAGAGAGGAGTATGTGGAGGGATGTGGAAGGGGACATCAGGTGTGTTAAGGACACTCCCCTTTGGGAAGAGGTTAGAGGGAACAGTGTCCAGGTGAGTTTGTGAAGAGTTGATGTTCTCACCTTCAGTCTGTTGAATAGTGGGAGACAGTGTGAAGGTTTTCTGCAGAAGTGAGGGGAGGGGGAGGAGCTGGTGACTGGAACACACCACAGTGACCATATTTGTGTGTGTAGCCTTCTGACAGCAACACTGATAACCTAACCACTGGAACAATCTAATGTAACACACAACTCGAAGGAAAGATATTATAGGTGAGGAAGGGAAATTGGCCACCTGGCGGTGTTGATCTGAAGACAACATACTCTCTATTCCGGGATCCATACCAGCTGGTGGTCAACCTTCCTTCCTTGACTGTCCTTCTTTTGAGTTGTGTCTTTCATTATATGTTACAGCTAGTTGTGTGACAATAGTTGGTTGGGTGACAGTAGTTGGTTGTGTGACAGTAGTTGGTTGTGTGACAGTAGTTGGTTGGGTGACAGTAGTTGGTTGGGTGACAGTAGTTGGTTGTGTGACAGTAGTTGGTTGTGTGACAGTAGTTGGTTGTGTGACAGTAGTTGGTTGGGTGACAGTAGTTGGTTGGGTGACAGTAGTTGGTTGTGTGACAGTAGTTGGTTGGGTGACAGTAGTTGGTTGGGTGACAGTAGTTGGTTGGGTGACAGTAGTTGGTTGGGTGACAGTAGTTGGTTGGGTGGCAGTAGTTGGTTGGGTGACAGTAGTTGGTTGGGTGACAGTAGTTGGTTGGGTGACAGTTGTTGGTTGTGTGACAGTAGTTGGTTGTGTGACAGTAGTTGGTTGGGTGACAGTAGTTGGTTGGGTGACAGTAGTTGGTTGGGTGACAGTAGTTGGTTGGGTGACAGTAGTTGGTTGGGTGACAGTAGTTGGTTGGGTGACAGTAGTTGGTTGGGTGACAGTAGTTGGTTGGGTGACAGTAGTTGGTTGGGTGACAGTAGTTGGTTGGGTGACAGTAGTTGGTTGGGTGACAGTAGTTGGTTGGGTGACAGTAGTTGGTTGGGTGACAGTAGTTGGTTGGGTGACAGTAGTTGGTTGGGTGACAGTAGTTGGTTGGGTGACAGTAGTTGGTTGGGTGACAGTAGTTGGTTGTGTGACAGTAGTTGGTTGTGTGACAGTAGTTGGCTGGGTGACAGTAGTTGGTTGTGTGACAGTAGTTGGTTGTGTGACAGTAGTTGGTTGTGTGACAGTAGTTGGTTGTGTGACAGTAGTTGGTTGTGTGACAGTAGTTGGTTGGGTGACAGCAGTTGGCTGGGTGACAGTAGTTGGTTGTGTGACAGTTACTACCAAGTGTTCTATGTTACACAACTTGACCACACACACACTCACAGAAACATTCTTTAACATGAAGCTTGACTTCTTGTGCAGCATTGACATGGCCAAGCTGCCCAGGTCTCCGCTAGATGCCCTGGGCTCCAAATAAGAGTCCTTCTTTTGGGTCACAAATCCATCTCTAGCAAGGCCCCATTTGCTCTGCCTCTTGTAAGGGACGGCAGGGCTTGTGTCACTGCTAGTAGCCCTTGAAGGAGGTACTCCATTGGAGCAAAAATCATTATGTGAGGGGGTGGGGTCTGTAGAGGAGCGTGTTGGCATGACAACGGTCAGGTCACCTATGGCATCTGCACTCATGATCTGCAGTGGTGAGAAGGTGGGAGAGGGGGGAGGGGAGTGAAGGCACTGGAGGTGGGGCTCGTATCATGACATTACAGTGCAGAGCTAACAAACTACACACTTTCGGCGTATGACACACGCCATATTTACACTACACATCTGAATGTCAACCTCCACTAACTAGCCAGTCCTGAAGAAGCGCGCAGAGGGACACAGATCGCATAAACTACGTCACAATATAACCACAGGCATTTAAGCGACCTGTTCGAACGACTGCCAGTACACACACTGAGAAGTGCCTAAGAATATCTAAACCACTCACCAAAAACGGCTTTCCTGATCAGCCCCCAAACGGCGCGGGTATAACCTTTGAAGAATCTCGAATGTTAAACGCTCCCTTTCCTGTGTGCTTGTCTTCAGGCCCTGCTCCCGGCCATTGAGGGTGCGTCGACGCTTGAAGACTTCCGTTCGCACTATGAAAGCATACTGATAGAGGGAGTTTAATTGCTTGGGGAATCCCCACGGATAGTCACGTGATCAAATATGGCGCCTATATACCGTGAACAAGCAATTTGCCTGTCGTATATTGCATGTAAATGAAGATGGAACACCTGCACATAATTTACAAGCTTTCGATTGAATGGTAGCAGTGTGCATACCAATACACTCATTGAATAATACCACAACATGCAATAAGTAAGTGCACCTAGCAATAGCCCACAGCTCATGCACTAGTCCATTGTCTGTACAATACTAAACAAACACACTACCACTTGTTGTTGCGGCTGCTTTTTTTAAAGCGCTTGTGACTCTCAATTTGCCGGTACAGAGCTGCGTGGTGATCAATGACGGGCGGCTCCACTCGGAGTCTCTGCTTGGCTGCTTGCACCAGACATGCACAGGCAACCAGTGAGTAGACCAGGGCAAGGAACACGGCGAGGTGCCCTAGACCGTGCAGGACTCTTGCAAAGGTGAGGTAGGCGGGCACACAGTCAGGGCTTGGGGCAGTCATATTTGAGGGAGAAGACGTGTTCACCCTGGCAAGCAGTGAGGTATTAACTCTATTTGACAGTTGAACTTGCTCCAGAAAAGATGTGTCCAATGGCCAAAGTACCAAGTAGCCAAACATGAGTGTCAGTACCACCAGTGACTGTGAGAGGAAGAGGACCAGGACACCCCACCTCCGTCCCTTCCATATGGCCACAGCCCCCGACACCTCCGCCAAACCAAGGTAAGCGAGAAGACAAAGTCCTTGCACAGCGACATAGACTGGAGCAAGGGGTCTTCCCTTGCACAGCTCCAAACCAATGAACCCTGCAGAGGGAAAGGGATGGAGGAGAGGGGAGGGGAGATAACTGGAACAATCCACATGCCTCCATGCAAGCTCACCTCCCCATCCCCTCCTTCTACACTCATAAAACACACTTCTCTTCTCATGCACACATGCCTTCATTAGCTATAGACAATGATTGACTAGACACTCACCACACCACACAAGGACAACTGCGAGGAGCATCCAAGTGGCTTTGAGGGTATTGCGAAATCCAGGGGCAAATCCTGATGTTCAAGATGATACGTAATGCATTGTAAATCATATACCTCTTATTGCTCAATTCTGCGTTCAGTTTATTGATCTCCCCCTCCACCTCCCTCCTCTTCCACATCTCCTCCCATCCCCTCCACTCCTCTCCCTCATCTATCACTCACCACATGCCCCTCCCCCTTCCTCCTCCCCACCCCCTCCCCCCTCCCTTTCCCTCAAATACACTCTCACTACAGCACATGCCCCTCCCTCCTCTCCCACTCCCCTCCCCTCACCTCCCCTCTTCTCCCCCTTCCCCTCCCCTCCCCTCCCCTTCCCCCAGTACATGCCCCTCCCTTCCCCTCCCACCCCCTCCCCCTTCCTCCTCCCCACCCCCTCCCCCCTCCCTTTCCCTCAAATACACTCTCACTACAGCACATGGCCCTCCCTCCTCTCCCACTCCCCTCCCCTCACCTCCCCTCTTCTCCCCCTTCCCCTCCCTCCCCTCCCCTTCCCCCAGTACACTCACCACAGCACATGCCCCTCCCTTCCCCTCCCACCCCCTCCCCTTCCCCCAGTACATGCCCCTCCCCTTCCCCTCCCTCCCCTCCCCTTCCCCCAGTACACTCACCACAGCACATGCCCCTCCCTTCCCCTCCCACCCCCTCCACTTCCCCCAGTGCACTCACCACAGCACATGTCCCTGTCTCTTCTGTCATCACTTTTCAATTGACGTAATGTGTTGACCACAGGGTCACTGTCAAAGGACCCTGGAAGGGACAAGGAGGGGAAGTTGACTAATGCTTCACTGACCACTGGAGGTAAATTTATGGCAATGTTGTATGCATGCTTGGTTTGGCAAGTTGTAATTAAGGCTCTATGTGTTGTTCTCATCTCTTTCCCTCTCCTGTAGTAGTCACAATGGTGCTATGCTTTTTCCTGTTCGCTATGGCACAGACATCCTAAGCTACTCGCCAACTGGCTATCTACATGTTTCTTATGTTTGTGTGTGTTAGTGCTACATTGGACAGCAGTGAGTCCTAGTGCCACCATGTGGAGTGGTGCAGTGAGTCCTAGTGCCACCAATGTGGAGTGGTGCAGTGAGTCCTAGTGTCACCAATGTGGAGTGGTGCAGTGAGTCCTAGTGCCACCATGTGGAGTGGTGCAGTGAGTCCTAGTGCCACCAATGTGGAGTGGTGCAGTGAGTCCTAGTGCCACCAATGTGGAGTGGTGCAGTGAGTCCTAGTGCCACCAATGTGGAGTGGTGCAGTGAGTCCTAGTGCCACCAATGTGGAGTGGTGCACGTTAATAATGATTGAACTGAATGTAATACAATGAAGCCTGTCTAAGACAGCCAACTGTGGGCCATGTATAGTTGGCCTTGTGTGGAGAGGTGCATGGTTGTGTTACAGAGGAAGACTGCAATGTTTCACTGCTATTAGGGCCCAGGGAGGCTGGCTGTTTTAGAGAGGTGGCTGCCTTATACTGTGACCATCTTAGACAGGTTTCACTGTATGTTCCAGTTCCACATCACACACGGCGCTAAGCTCAAATAGTGTATGAAGTACTCACTCTTATTAATTGAATTCTCCTTTATGGCTGGAGACAATGTGAAGGTGTTCTGTGTGTAAGGGCGGGGGAGGGGAGGGGAGGGGAGGGGAGGGGAGGGGAGGTAGAGCGACGAAACACAATGTCAATAAAAGCCTACTCAAGACTGTGATTGTCAGAATGCATGTGACAAATACGACTTTCTTTCACAGCCATGTACTCCACACTCTCACCACCACTCACAGTAAGACTCTGAAGCAGTGCAGTGGATGTCTTCTGCAAGGATTGGAGAAGAAAACATTTGAAAGTTTATTGGAATTTGAAATTTGAGTGGTTCCTATTTGAAAGTAAGTTCAGCCCAAAGGATGCAGCACAATATAGTGGAACAAAACACAGGATATTTCAGTCACAAAGGTCTCCTGGGGGGGGGGGGGGGGCAATTCCTGTTTGTGCCTAATGAAGTAATGAGCCACCACGTACAGCATTATGCGACTCATCCATTTGCTCTACATGTGCTGGCACTGACACAACTGTCAAACTCAAGGCATGTATGATTAGCTATACATTAATCGTGTATTTAGCAAATAATTAGATGAGCAATACTGCAGCTTGAAGAAAGGAGGGTCGCAGGACGTTTCGGCTCGAGAGCCTTTGTCAACTGGCTTACAGTCTTGTCTCTGACAAAGGCTCTCGAGCTGAAACGTCCTGCGATCCTCCTTTCTTCAAGCTGCAGTATTGCTCATCTAATTATTTGCTAAATCTACAATCGCAGCTATGAGCCTCTACCGAATCATTATTCGTGTATGCAGGTAATCTGACACACAAACAGATAAGGTCACCCGCTGTACACCACGCTGCGGGTCTTTACATGACAAAACATCTTTTTACCGTCTTGTTGTCTCCAGTCCTCTTGGACGCTGTGCTGTTGCCAGTAGCAGACTTTCCCGGTGATGGTCTTCCATTGGAGTGCACTGCAGTGTAGCGTGCTGTTGGCATAGCAGCACTCCGGCCATTACCTTTAGCAGTGGCACTCATTATCTGCGTGGAGAGAAGAGGATTGTTGTGGAAGGGGAGCTAGGGGAGGGAAGAGGAAGGAAGAAGACTGCCCGAGAGAGGGAGTGCAGGCGGTGGTGAGGCGCAATGGCGCTGTGGCCTGTCCTCCTAGCCACACTTCTACTTTAGTCATCTCCAAGAAGCGCGCAGAGGGATCGAGGCAAAGCATAGATCACGTAAGCTGTGGTGTGTCTAGTAAGCGATGCGGGTCATTTGAATAACAGCGCGGCTACCGTCAGAGCTTGAGGCGCCGCGCGCGATTATCTGAAAATCTCTGAACGCACCACTCCAGTTCAGTTGGTCAAAGTCCAAACCTCATGCGCGAGCTGCTTTGTCCTAGAGAAAGAAAATGCCTTGAACGCACCTCGTCTCTTGGCTGTCCCAAACACTACTATGTTTTCCTTCCATTCAGTCTCGACAGCACTCTAGGAAGCAATAGTGAGACAAACCGCAGCGGAAATTTACCGTCCGTGGCACGTGGTCGGCGGGAGCTAGTGCGCGTACATGCTAGCGCAGTGATCAAGTGTGTTAGCGACACTGCACTGAACCTGCTCCATTTACAGAACAAAAGCATGGTAGCTGCAGAGGCTGCCGCAGCAAGGCGCCGCCGCGTTCCGTGGGCAGGCGGGAGTGTCGAGCGCATTCGGTTCACGGAAATCCCCAATGTTGGTCACGTGATGTGCATAAGAACATGGCGGCTGCGCAAGACTTGCAGGATTCGTTCTTAGAAGGCATCCAACTAAGCAAGAAAGCGAGAAGAAAACTAATGGAACTAAGAAAAAAGGACGATATATTTCAGTCGATTCTACCCTGCGCTGTTCCCACTTCTTCTGTGGTCGTCCTAAACGGTGGCCTATCTAACGGCGTTACTCGCGAGTTTCTCAATCACTTGCTCCTCCCCGTATCTCCCCTTCGCCTGCTCATGGCCCATCGTACTGAATATGCCATTGTCGACCTTCGTACTAAGTCACAGGCGACAGATGTCAAGACATGGTGTGATGGCAAGGAGGTGAAGGAAATTGCAGCATCAAGGGGAATACCCCTGCCACAGACAACCCTCAGCGGCCCGCCTTTGCACCTTCATGTAGTGTATGTCAATGGGAGTAGTGACGTGTGCTTTGCACCTCTGTTTAAACAGGTCAACCCTCAGGGGTTAGTCCTTAGAGAGAACTTTATCAGTGAAAATGAGGAAGAGAACCTCCTGAGACGGTTCTGTTCAACCCCCCTTCCTTCCAGACAGTGTATTCGTCAGCAGCAGGGGGAGGAAGATGCAGCATTGGAGGAAGATGGAGGTGAAGTGATGCAAGGCAGCCTGTGTCTGCCCACCCAACGAGGAGGCTCTTTGAAGTTGAGACGTGTTGAGCATTATGGATATGAGTTTTTGTATGGTGTAAACAATGTCAACCCGGACTCCCCTCTTCCCACTCCCATTCCAAAGGAATGCCAGCCTATTTTGGAACGGATGTTGGACCAAGGTCTAGTTAGCTCCATTCCCAACCAGCTAACAGTGAATGAGTACCAACCTGGTCAAGGTAAGCTTGGGGGTAGGGGTAGGGGGAGGTGTAGGGAGGCATCTCTGTGTTGGGAGTTTGTGGAGCCATGTTGCAGGTATGGATGGCCTCCACCTTCCATGCTACAGCAGGATAGCATTGAGTACTTATGTTTTATTTGTTAGAGCAAAGACGTGGCAAAACAGTTTAATGTTGTTGGGCTCTGTTCAGTGAAGGCCTGGTCATCGCTATGCCAACCACCTCCCCATAGCAACCACACTCTCATAGCCCAGAGTAGCAAACACATGCCATTTCACCTTTAAAGCAGCCACCTCTGATGAAGGCCACAATTTCTGCCTTTAAGGTGGTCTCATTAGACAGGTTTAATGCCATGCTTTTAAATACAGGAAAATTGCTTATATGTTCAGAGTTGATTGTTTGACAGAGCCTAAGGGTAATGGTCATGGCTAGTAAGGTGCACACTACACTGTACAAAGGCTCCCTGTAGGCACTTCTACACCAGTAACAGTAGCTCCTACCACTGCTGCAGGCATCCCTCCCCATGTGGACACACACTCGGCCTTTGAGGGTGAACTGGTCTCACTCAGTCTGGGATCACAGGTAGGTGTGGCCAGTGGGTACTATGGCAACAAGGTGGCCCACCAGCCAGCGTGTGTGCAGTGTGGGGCCCTCCTCCTGGCTATAATGCACCATGCACCCTACCTCACCCCACCCCACCCCATACCCTTGTGTGCAGTGTGTGATGGACATGAGGCAGCAGGATGATGGTGATGGTGGTAGTAGTAGTAAGGTGTCTCTTCTCCTTCCACGGCAATCGGTACTGGTGATGTCTGGTGAGGCCAGACTGTTCTGGACCCATGGGTGAGGGCAGCACAGTGAGAGAGAGGGGAGAGCTAGTACACAGCACACACCACCGTACATGAGCCTGTTTAAGTAGTCAAAGGTAGAGTTATTCTTTGTGAGGGTAGGTGTGCTGCCTAAACTGGTGTCCAGTTGGAGGGGTACGTCCCACTGCTATTGAACCATGGTGGTCTTGCTGTGTGCACAGGATAGCAGCTAGGAAGCTGGATGAGGTGGATGGGTCAATGCCAGGCTATCAGCTTCCATCCCACTCCTCTGCAAGGTGTCTAGCAGAGACTGCTGAGCTCCTGGAGCGCAGTGTGCGTGTGTCCCTCACTTTCAGGAGGGTACGTAGAGAGCCACAGTGCAACTGTGGACACAGCACGCTGTGTGACTGGGCCAAACACACAGTGACTGCCCCTAGGGAACAACTCACCCAAACACAGTGACCACCCATATCAGAACTCAACACACAGTGACCACCCATATCAGAACTCAACACACAGTGATCACCCATATCAGAACTCAACACACAGTGACCACCCATATCAGAACTCAACACACAGTGACCACCCATATCAGAACTCAAACACACAGTGACCACTCATATCAGAACTCAACACACAGTGACCACCCATATCAGAACTCAACACACAGTGACCACCCATATCAGAACTCAAACACACAGTGACCACTCATATCAGAACTCAAACACACAGTGACCACCCATATCAGAACTCAACACACAGTGACCACCCATATCAGAACTCAACACACAGTGACCACCCATATCAGAACTCAACACACAGTGACCACCCATATAGAACTCAACACACAGTGACCACCCATATCAGAACTCAAACACACAGTGACCACTCATATTAGAACTCAAACACAGTGACCACCCATATTAGAACTCAAACACACAGTGACCACCCATATCAGAACTCAACACACAGTGACCACTCATATCAGAATTATTTGCTCAAACACACAATGACCACCCTTTTATTTCATTAGTATACTCTCTCCTAACAGAATTATACATGTAACCCGCAGCCCCACCCACCCACAGCCCCACCTACCCGCAGCCCCACCCACCCACATAATTGAATGAAGCCCATGACATGCATATGTACAAACACTGGTGTCATTTTGGGGGGTGGTGGGGGGGGGAGGATGAGAAAAATAGCATTCACTCGTACACTAAAGTGCAGAAGTGACTAGTTCATAAGATATTGGGTGAGATCCAAGAGTGCCCCGTAGCATGCAGGGAGGTGCTTGTGTCCGGAGTGGTTGGTGTTGGAGAGTGCCTGGGGGTGGGGGGAAAGAGGTCAGGTGACCTTTCCATGCCAGTATGGTCAGGTTGAGACGTGTTGAGAGGAGTATCAGCAACTGTGGTCACATGACTGGAGGTTGCACAACCATTCATTGGTGTGTTGCAATCCTGGCTTGAGGTACTGAACAATGTTTGTGGAGATGTAAACTTGTGGACTGGACGTGGAGGTGTGGCACTTGTGGGCGGGGCTGTCACCAGACACCTGTCTGCTGTTGGTGGTGTGGGTGAGAAGAGAAGAGGGGAGTCCTCTTCCTGGCACCAGTCAATAGTTCTGACAGTACTCTCAGAAAATGGCTCTCCCCAGGGTTGGGTGGTGGTGGGTGTGGCAGGTGGGTGTGGTCGGGTGGTGATATGTGTGGCAAGTATACCATGGAGGAGGGGTGGATGACAGTGCGGGTGCAAGGGAGAGTCCCTGCATTTGGTAGCTCCACTGTTGTTGATGGGGTGGCTATTGGACTGGTGGATCTGCGCCAACTCACTGTCACTCATTGAGACATTCTCCATCAACTCAGGCAGTTCCTCACAGTTCCCATCCCTCCCCTCCTGGTAGATGGGAGTAGTGTCCCACGGCTCGGACAGAACCTCCAGGACGCTCTCTGTCAGTGCACACTCCTCCACCACACTGAGCCAGCTCTCAGCGTCACAAGGGATGCCGCTTGTAGAGTCACCTCCAGTAGCTGTATGACGGAGGAGGCCATCTTGACAGTGTTGCACAACACTGGCTCCTGGTGTGATGCTGCTTTCTCTTCCACCCTCTTGCTTCAATTTGCACACTGCCTCTGTGGGAGGGGAACCACACTGGAACTGGGGCCGGACAGAAATGGGAGAAATGTGCGTGCACATACTCTCAGCTGTGGCCCCTCCTCCCATCACCGCACTTTCACTTAGGACCACAGACAATGAGTCTAGGAAGCTCAGCTTGGCCTCATCCTGCGAACACTGCCAGGAGGTGTCACCATACCCTGGACACGCCCACCGGCCCCCACTAGGGGGGTACCCTTCATGGGTTGAGTGCTCTTTAGTCATGTCCAATTGACACCAAGAGTGTGTCTCCGCCGTCGGCTGATGGGCGTGGCAGCACTCACCCATCTGGGACCACTCCCCTCCTTCCCTGAACCTGTTCATGTGGTCAATTGGGACCAACCAGTATGCAACCAGTCGATCGTTTCCCACCACCTCTCTTATGTCACGCAGACACGCCTTCCTACCCTGTCCCCTCCCTCCAACCACACACTGCGGATTGTTAACACAGAAGTACAACCTGAGCCAGTGGTTGGCCAGCCTCCTGTTGACGGCAGCTTGCAGTGGAGGGCACCTCTCCTCAGTGGACCACCTGAAATCATCACACAAACATCACACCAGTGGACCACAAGTGACAGCACGCAAACATCACACCAATAGGCAGTCACAGTGGTTTGAATAGGAAGACCACCCCCTGACATGTCCCAAATAGGGCTTTAGAGTGCGCTCACATCCAGTCACCAGTTCCAGGAAATAGCATAAAACAATAGGTATTCACTACACCATGTTTCTATACAAAATATCAGTGCTGTTCTACATCAGTAGCCATATTACTGCAAATACTTAGGTTTCAATAATACTATAGCACTCACGCATGACAGAGTCTTGCTGGCATAGCGAACACCGCATCCAGAGAGGGACCGAATATGGTAACCATAGCAACACTGTCGCCATCGGTAACCTGTAGTGTCAGGTAGTAGCAGAAGTTAGTCTCATCCTCTTCTAACTGCACCTTGCAAGATGCACACCAAAAACTGGGAGGGGAGGAGAGGAGAGGGGGGAGGGGAGAAGAGGGGAGGGGAGGAGAGGGAAGTAGAGGGGAGGAGATGGGGAGGGGAGGGGAGGGAAGTAGAGGGGAGGAGAGGGGAGGGAGGGGAAGCATACGTGCTGCATTTATACTTTAATAGACGATGTACGAACTACACCGTCTCTCGATGACGCAGAGTGGAGGCCTATCATGTGTATGGCATATACGTAGGATTCATCGGATGCCGGTTGTCTAGTTGGGCTGACGCCACAACTTACAGGTTTGATTTTGCAATGTCTCTGACGGGAAAGACCTTTCGCACACACGTCGGACACGCTCTGTACGTGAACCTACTGCTAGCGCAAGATAGGGCGCACACATCCACTGTCAGCTTCAACTTCATTTCAACCGTCCCGCCATTCAACCTCATTTGTCGCCCAGAGGCTAAGATTAAACGCCCCTACATAAATGGTGCGTCATTCTATTATTAAACAGGTAAATATATCCGGCACAGTAGGCAATAGAGGAAGCTGTGAAGTAGTTGTGATGTGTGCGTCTACCAGAGAACAGCCTCGTCACATCATCGACCATACCTGCAGGAGGGGAGAGTAAGGCTGGAATGTGCAGTGGTGGTGGAGGGGAGTAGGTCATGTCAAGAACAGGGGCTTCCCCTGTGGGACACGCCCCCACTCACTTGTGGAACTCCCACTCCCGGTTGTCAAGGGGACACACCCCTCTGGTCTTGAGCCAGCGAGAGATGCAGTGGAAATGGAAAGCATGGTTGCATATCCCCCAGGCTACAGTGCACTCCTCACTGATGGTGGAGGCCTGGTTAGCCTGACACTCAATGCCTGCACACAGAGAGAGGGAGAGGGAGGGAGGGAGGGAGGAGGGAGAGAGGTGGGAGGGAGGAAAGGAGGGAGGAAGGGAGGGAGGGAAGGAGGGAGGGAGGAGGGAGGAGGGAGGGAGGGGAGGGGAGGGAGTAGGGAGGAAAAGAGAAAGAGGGGGAGGAAGGAAGGAATAAAGGAGGGGGGAGGGGCAGGAGGAGGGACATTTGAAAAATTGTCAACAACTAAATCCCCTGGACTTCAAACTCAAGCATGCACTGAAAAGTGAAAAGTACCTCAACTCCACCTCCAAACCACTTCTATTACTGGTATGCACACTGGACCCCTCTAATGTTGCACAGTTTCCACTTCAATTGCACCCTTCAAAATGTACTCCTAGTTGATAGCATGTTGTGTTAAATGTGCGCGCGCGCGTGTGTGTGTGTGTGTGCACTCACAGGGATCCATGATGAGGTTGCGGCAGATGGCACAGTTGTCCACCACAATGTCTAGCAATAGAATGGACAGGGTAGGAATAGGGAGGTGAGCAGGCATGATTGTGTGAGCAAGTAGTCACAAACATTGAACCAAAGTACTCACCCACACAACACGCATGTAGTTACAGATACGGATACACACACACACACACACACACACACACACACACACACAGCCCCCCTCCCCCTCCCCCCTCAAGATGTGCAGTAGCGTACCCCAGGCCCACAACGCCACGGCGTTCCACTACAAAGGAAGAAAGTAGAAACAAATACAGCATCTACACAAGTGTCAGTTACTCAAAAACACGAACACAATTGAGCATTTTAGTATCGATGGGAACACGGCAAGAAACAAACAATACCACATAAGGTATCTCGCACTCTATTGATCAAGTTCGTTACCTTCTTCACTTCGAATCGTTTCTTGTCTTTCTGCTCGTCGCTGGGACGAGCCGGAGGATCCACATCCATCCCTTCAGCCATGTCCGCCATTTCCAGTCACTTAATAAACGCCCATCAATGGGCGGAGGTGCACCATGCAAATTATGTCTCTTAGTCTCGCGCGCCAACCCCAATTATTGCGCAATTAATGCGCGCGGAGAAATAGGGTCAGGAAACGAGACTAAATGTCCATAGTGAAATCAAATGGTCCCCCTCGCTACGTAAGGACACTTCTGTCAAGGGGACAGTGCCTTCTGTCTCAGTTACATCGAGGTGTGTAGAAAAAGCCCTTCCTCTGAAATAAGGACATATCTCTAATGAGAATGTGTTCACACAGGTCTGGGGTGGTGTCTGGAAAACAAATTAAGTTGTTGTGGGAAGCACGCCCCTGTTTGTTTTCACTCCTTTGTGTAACTCTTGTAAGCCTTCATGCCTATGCCACCCCTCAACTCCCACTGCTGACAGCTAGGGCTAGACAGAGCAATCGCACAAGCAGCTTAATTTGGCTTGTATCAATAAAAGAACATAACAAGAACAGAGATAAAATGGCTGGAGTCAAAGTGTCAACAGTTCACAAAGACTGAAAACTCCAACAAAACAGAGAGTAACACACAGACACACACACAGCTCTCGTGTTACTACAGTTTACATATGCACTTGGAAAAAGGTAACATTTGTTGGGGTCCGTAAAAGACAGGTAGTTGTGGTAACCACTAAAACCAAATTGTAGTGATTATTGAAGAAATGCCACAAAAAATTCAAATGTGTCTGTGAGTAAACACTAGTGTTGTGTGTAGTATTGTGTCTGTTGCGTCATACCCACTGGCTGTTGCACCATTCTCTGCACAGGTGCTTGCTGCCCTGCCATCATACCCTGAGGGGGTGTCATCACCATCTGTTTCGCAGCCACCTCATAGGCAGACATGTCGCTGGTCACGCCCCTCTTCACACCGGCAGTGTACATTACCGCACCAGGGTGGGAAGCCGACACAAAATGGCCGCCGTACAAGTTCTGTTGTCCCTGTGAATACATCTGTTGCTGTTGCTCGGCTGATATAATGTGTGCACGGCCGTCCACTGTCTGGTAGCCGTGCTGTCCGCTGCCCTGAAGGGAGGGGTGCACCTGCTGCCCCATCCCAGGGTGCTGGTACATGGCCTCGTGCGACTGCGCCATCATGTGGACTTGGGCGGCGTGGCCCTGTGCCGCTGCGTACCCTCGCTCGGGCGGCTGCTGCACTGTGTAGTTACTCTGTGTGTAGGTCAAAGGAGCCGACTGTGTCATGACCACATTGGGCGGGCCCTGTTTGAGGACGCCATGGAAACTGCTCGCCATGGGAACGGCCTGTGCCCCCATGGCCTGCTGGTGGGCGGGGTTGGCGGAGTACATGTGCATGTGCTGGTTGAAGACGGCCATCCTCTCCTGCTGCTGCGCGTGGTGCTGCAGTTGCTGCTGGGGGTGTTGCTGGGGGTGTTGCTGGGGGTGCTGTTGTGCCTGTTGAGGGTGCTGTTGGGGGTGTTGCTGGGAGTGCTGGGCGGCCCACTGCTGGTCCCACCCCTGCCGCTGCTGCTGGGCTGCCACCGCAGCGTACTGCTGCTCTCGCTGGTGCATGGCGGCAGCGGCATGTTGCTGCTGTTGCTGGGCCATTGCCACATACTGCTGGTGGTGGGTGGGGTGCCCCTCCCCCGCCCTCCGCTGCTGGTACATCTGCATGGCCTGCTGCTGTTGGAGGTTGGCCACGTGGACCGGAGTGCCGCCTTGCGGCCGCTGAATGTAGTACTGCTGATGGGTGTTCACTCCTGCAGTAGGGACAGAGGGGTGGTACTGTGGGGTGGGGTAGCTGGTCGGCGATGTCACCACCCCTTGGGGGTGTGGCTCATGTCCCCCGGGTATGTTGCCAGGTCCAGTGGGGGTCTGCGCGTTACCAGAGTTGGTGTGCTGGTGTGGGGCGGGGTAACCAGTGTGGGAGAGGGGGTCCGCTCCCTGTGAAATGTAAACCTGGCCTGTCATGGGGGAGGGGTGCTGGTGGGCGTGACCTTGCTGACTAGCCTGAGAGGAGAGGGGGAGTGGTCAGGTGACTCACATTGCCATCATTAGATATAAAAACTCTGCCCATGTGTGTGTGTGCGTGCGTGTGTGTGTGTGTGTGCATGTGTGTGTGTGTGTGCGCGCGTGTGTGGCACTGACCAGGGTGGCAGTAGGCTGCTGCTGTTGCTTCTGGTTGGCATACTTGTTCCACATCATATCTACCTCACTCAGCTCATCATAACTAGCCTGACTGTGGGGCGTGTCCGTGGGGGCAGGGGGTGGGGGATGATGGTCGCTAGAATACAGTGATTGGGCAGTCCCTGCATAAGCAGAGGTGGGTGGGGCTGCCCCGTGGACGTACACTGGCTGTTGCTGCGGCTGTGTAGCTGAGGCACCCGGCACAGCGGCTGGCTTTGGCTCAGCAGTGGCCATTTTGGTACCTGGCGAGGACTGAGGGTTGGCCGTGGTGGTGGAGGGGGGCGGGGTTGGGTTGGATGTGGTCCCGTCGCCCTTGAGAAGGTCGTAGGGTCTGTTCACGAATTCGTTAGCGTCGAGTTTTAGCTCATCATCCTGGGTAGATGGGGCGGGGCCACCTTTGGCCCCACCCCCCTGTTGATAGGCCAGTGGGGCCACCGGCTGCTGCAGCCTGCCCCGCCCACTCCCAACCCCGCCTGGAGCGCCGTTTGGGGAGGGTGACCCACTGTGGGCGGAGCTGACAACGGGGAGTGCGTGTGAAGGGTCCACCGGTACAGCAGGCTTGGTGCTGTCAGTCCCCACTGGAGTGCAGCCCGTCATCCCACCACTGGGGATAGGCGGGACCTTGGCCCGTGATGGTGGCATGGCCTGTGCTTGTGCTTGTGTCTGCACCTGTCGAATGACATCCTCCACCTCCTTGGGAATGGCTGTCCCCCTGGCAACCTGGGGAGGGAACACAGCAAAGTGGTCCACATGCCATTGAGGAAGCCTCACAACCACAGCACAGTGGCTACGTGTGAGTTAGGCAATGACACCACTGTTGTGGCTTGGTGCTTCCTACCATAGCAGCACTCATGGGGTAGGTGTCTGGGGGACAGGCCACACCACACCTGAGACATGGCACAACAGCGCACTCGCGTGTCACAGAAGCACACTCATGTGTTACAGCACACACACCACACACTACACACCACACACACCACACACACACCACATCCACACCACCCATACACCACACACTCACCACACACCACATCCACACTCACCACACACCACATCCACACACACCACACACCACATCCACACACACCACACACCACATCCACACACACACCACTCACACCACACACACACACACCCGCGTGCGAACTTTGAACTCATTAAAGCTACCTAACGAGATCTGATTACTCGTGCACACACTGTACACAGGGACCTTGTCACGCTGCCACTAACCCAACACACAGAACATACCCACACATCTCCCATGCCACAAAATGCCTCCCACCACTAGGGGAGGGGGAGGGAGAGAGAATGGCTGGCTACTTCCTGTCAGGATAAATCATCTGGGAAGGCTGTTTGCTAAGGTCTTTTAAGGCAAAGGCACATACCAGAAGGCAGAGTGCACTGGATGGCTTCCCCAGGCCACATCCCTCTCCCTCCCTCCCAGGGATTCATTTAACAGTAAAGCTGAAAATTGTTCACCTCCAAAATACACACACATTGGTAAGGTTTCCTCACTTCCTGCCCATGACATAATTGGAACTTGCAATGACAAAATTCTTGATCACGCATGTTCCCACCTCAGTGTCTGTTGGTCGACACACAAGCAAAGGACAGCGACATTCAACTCTGAACAGGAGACCCAGCCCCTGTAGCCCCTCCCCCCCCCCCACCACCCACTAGAGGTGGGATTTGGTGTCAGGCTACCAGACCACAATGCTGAGGTAGCGCAGGGACCAATGACACCCAATCCTGCTTGCCTGACAAGTGTGCACACAGCACACGTTCCTGTAGACACATGGGATCAAATGCCCTTTCATGCGCAGAGCCGGGATTGCAGTGTTTGAGGAAACCGTAAAGCGACAGAATCGCTTCAGTGGAGCTTCCACTTCTGCATTCAGTGCCTCTGTGCATAACCATATTTGGCAATCCTTGCAGTGGCTGAAGGAAAGGTGCTGGAGCCACTGTGCACTCCATGAGGCAGTGAACGGTCATTAGCCGAAGGTTGTTCTGAACTATGCGCACAGTCCACAGTGCACCAAGCACTGCAGGCAAACGGTTAGCCAGGCAAGTTAGCTGGGGAAATCCCTTGTGATGTGGGTTTATCACCTCCTGCAGTCTACAGTGGGTGTCTGTGTGTCTGTCTGTCTGTCTGTCTGTGTGGATACAGTTCACACCACACAACACACACACACCCACACACACACCTCAGTGTCCCATGCACAGTTGTCAACAAACATAATTATCTGGGCCAAGTAGCTGTGAATACAGCTAACCGACTTACAATCTGCCTAATCACATGAAACAATGTGTCAGTTGTTCTCCCTCCCTCCTCCCCCCAGTGTGTCAGTTGTACTCCCTCCCTCCCCCCCCCCCAGTGTGTCAGTTGTACTCCCCTCTCCCTCCCCCAGTGTGTCAGTTGTTCTCCCTCCCCCTTCCCTCAGTGTGTCAGTTGTACTCCCTCCCCCCTCCCCCCAGTGTGCCAGTTGTTCTCCCTCCCCTCCCCCCCACAGTGTGTCAGTTGTACTCCTCTCTCCCTCCCCCTCCCCCCACAGTGTGCCAGTTGTACTCCCCCCCCCTCCCCCCCCCCCAGTGTGCCAGTTGTACCCCCCCCCCCCCCCCAACAGTGTACTCACCACATCCAACCCAGCACCTATCAGACCTTCCCTACTCCCATACGGAACAGACACTTGGGAGGCAAGCTCCACTTCACTGGTGTAACCTAACCACATTTTAAGGTCAGCAGGTCACCTCTGATATAAGCCATGACTTCACAAGACCACTCAGCAAGTACCAGGGCATAGTAACTAGTACACACACACACACACACACACACACACACACACACACACACACACACACACACACACACACACACACACACACAATGATGCCTGGCTCAGTCACATGACAGTCACATGATGAACTTATTCAGCTAGTCAAGATTCCACCACATTCCATTGAATTTACAAATAAACAATTGCCTTATTAGGTAAACAGTGGGTGGAGCCAGGGTCACCCAGGCTATGAATACACTCACAGGTACCTGCCACTTGCATGGCTGCCCAGCCTCACCTCCTCTGCTAGTCTCCCTGCATCTCCCTCATGGTCCACTCCCCCCATACTCTGGGACTTGTCCACCACCCCTCCCCTTCCTCCACCAGTGGGCGGGGCCTGCTGCTTCCCGCTCCCTTGTTGTTGTAGGAAGCGTTGCTGCAGCAAGTGAGACTGCTTCAGCTCCACAGGGACTCGGTAGGACACCGTGTGGCGGTGGCGGTCCATGGCCTGGCGGTTGTGCTCTCTGAAGAAGTCCAGTCTCCCCATTGCAGGGTTGGCGCCGGAGGGGGCTAGCTCAGGGTCCACCTGAGGCACTTGCTGCTGTTGGCGCTCCATCACAACTAAGGGAAGGAGGGGAGGGGGAGGGGAGGGGGGATGAGGGGAGAGGAGGGGGATAAGGATGATGGGAGGGGTGAGGGAGGATTAGTAGAGAGGAGGGGACGAGGGAGGAGGTGGGGGGACGTGGAAGGGGGAAGAGGGAGGGGTGGAGAGAGGGAATGGAGAGGTGGGTAGAGGGGAGAGGGAGGTAAAGAGGGGATGGGGAGAGGGGAGGAGGGAGGTAAAGAGGGGATGGGGAGAGGAGAGGAGGGAGGTAAGGAGGGGATGGGGAGCGGGGAGGGAGGTAGGGAGGGGTGGGGAGAGGGGAGGGAGGTAGGGAGGGGTGGGGAGAGGGGAGGGAGGTAGGGAGGGGTGGGGAGAGGGGAGGGAGGTAGGGAGGGGTGGGGAGAGGGGGAGGGAGGTATACACTAGCCGTCCTGCCGTGCCCAGCTAACTACACGCACGCACCAGCACGTGTGAACACGAGCCTATAAAGGGCCGACCCGTACAGTAAGAGAGGATACGTATGGCTGAAGAGGACTGCGGCACTGTGGGAGGAAGGCTGGCTCCATTCAAGTGTCTCCTATTCGCGCGCGATTGAAAGCGTGAATGGTCCACACGCGACAACAAAGGGGCAGGTAATGCTCAATGGCCATCGCTTTAGTGTTAAGTTCCACCACAACAGGTGCTGGCCTGCCGCCCGACACGACCGCCAACAGCGCGCTCTCAGCGGCCCTGCCTGCAGCCGACACACATCCGTCTCAATTTCCTCCTCCAGCACAGCTGTCGCTCTCATGAGCGTCGAACTGCCGCGGGCCCAACAAGCAGAGAGGGGGGCTCGGACCTGACCTTAGCGTTAAGGAGGCGTGCGAGTGAGCTGCGTGCGTGGTGCTGACTGGACTTACCTGACAGAGACGGTTTGCACGCAGTCGTCCTGGGGCTCGGTCGAAACTAGCCTGAGTGTCACTCCAGCGCGACCTCGTGCACGGCTCGTACAGATAAACTTGTTAGGTAATGCCTATAATTTCAGGACGCCGTGGCTCATAACTGCTAAACCCGCAACGACCTTTGAATTAAAACAAATCGCTTAACCGGAAGCGGAAGTGACGTAATGTTAGCATCTGCACAAATTGTACAAGTGCAAGTGGATACAGTTACATGTACGTCCATGCGCGTGAGCATGCTAATGCCGCGTGCCGCTACGAATCGACTCGAAGCGTCTAGTGTACTGTGGAACTTTGGTAAGCCACATACTTGAGGCAAGTGCCATTGATAGAGAGCATGCATTCTAATGAGTGCCCACCACCACCTGAGGTGAACAATGCCCGAGTGGCGTGCTGCCAAACACTGGGGAGCTGCAGGTGTGGTCACAGCTCTGCACGCACTGTCTGCCTTGATACATAGCACACACACCCACAGCAGGTGGAGCTATTGCATAATGACAGGGATAGCAAGTGATTGGTGTGAGTTTAAAATGAATAAAATTACATCAGAATAATAATTAGATAAGTGGTCATAAGTTTGGTTGGGGAGAGGATGAGTGCAGCTTGAGACCCTGCAGGTTGCCAAGTGTGGACACCTGTTCTGTTCACATGAGAGAATACACTTGAGCTCTTAGTAGCTGTGAGGTAGGGAGTAACGTTACATTGGACGAGAGCGCCGGTCTTCACGGAACCAACTGAGACCTTCTCTTGCCCATTCCACAGCAGTGTGGAGTGAGCTGCATGTGGAGGGAGAGGGGAGGGGAGGGGAGAGGGAGGGGGGAGGGTGAGAGGGTGAGAGGGGAGGGAGAGGGGAGGGAGAGGGGAGGGTGAGAGGGGAGGGAGAGGGGAGGGGGGAGGGTGAGAGGGGAGGGTGAGAGGGGAGGGAGAGGGGAGGGTGAGAGGGGAGGGAGAGGGGAGGGAGAGGGGGGTGAGGAGGGAGGGAGAGGGGAGGGTAAGAGGGGAGGGAGAGGAGAGGTTGAGAGGGGAGGGAGAGGGAAGGTTGAGAGGGGAGGGAGAGGGAAGGTTGAGAGGGGAGGGTGAGAAGGGGTAGACGGAAGGAGGGAAGGTGGTAGGGAAGGAAACGATGGTGGAGGTATTTGGAGAGGAAGGGAATGTACCACCTTTCCCCTTTCACCACAAAATTAGAATTAAACACTTATGGAATTCCTCAAATACCTATTTCATATCAGTGGGGTGTAGTGTAGTGATGTCATCTGCTGACAAACTGCCAACACATTGACATGTCAGCACACATGCTGACACAGACAGCTCTTGCAATACACCATACGTGTGGTGACATATGGACATTGCTGATGCAAGCCCTCTCTCTGTGAAGGCAGCCATGCAACTAATGCAGTGGTATTGGCACTTCATAAAGCCGTTGTGCTTGTAACGTGGCCATCACCACCCCCCCGCCTCCTTGCCCCCACCCCCCCCCCCCGCACATACCTGTACTGGGATATGGGCCCTCTGCGCTCGTCCAAGGTCCCAAAAAAGTGTACATTATCTGCAAACACATCATACATGGAGTCATTGAACACAGTCAAGCGAGTGATTCTCACATCATTGGTAGTTCCACTATAACACAGCACACTCCAGTCCCCCTGCACATGTAACTCTTTCTCATCCCTCCCCTCCCTCCCACTCCTTCCCTCATCCCTTCCCTCCCCCCACCAACCTTCCCCTCCCACTCCTTCCCTCTCCCCTCCCTCCCACCAACCTTCCCCTCCCACTCCTTTCCTCTCCCCTCCCCTCCCCCCACCAACCTTCCCCTCCCACTCCATCCTCCCCTCCCCTCCCCCCACACCACAAGCCCTTCCCATCACACTACAGCAGGACACACACACCTCAAACCATATGTACTACACAAAGTGCCAAGTAGTTGCTACGGCAACACAATGCCTCAAGTAGCACACGAAACACATGATCAACACCCACACCCCCACTCACACACCCCACCCACCCACCCACCCCCACTCACCCCCCTCCCACACCCCTCCACTCACACACCCCCCACTCACACCCCCCACTCACACCCTCCCACACACACTCTCCTACTACCTCACTCTAAACGGCTATCTTAGAGTATGACCAAATCAGGAAACACTGAAAACACACTTCTCGCTACAACACACTACATTCCCCCAGTGAAGTACACTTTCACATTTTACATTCTTGTGGTTTTCAAATTCAACTGTAAAATTAAAACACTTACATCACCACACACAGGAACACACGCCCGGGGACACAGGACCCCACACGCCTGGGGACACAGGACCCCACACTGGGGACACAGGACCCCACACTGGGGACACAGGAACACACACTGGGGACACAGGACCACATGCCCGGGGACACAGGACCATACACTGGGGACACAGGACCATACACTGGGGACACAGGAACACACACTGGGGACACAGGACCATACACTGGGGACACAGGAACACACACTGGGGACACAGGAACACACACTGGGGACACAGGAACACACACTGGGTACACAGGACCCCACACTGGGGACACAGGAACACACACTGGGGACACAGGACCCCACACTGGGGACACAGGACCCCACACTGGGGACACAAGAACACACACTGGGTACACAGGACCACATGTACACAGTTGGGGCAGGGGTCACACACTAACCTCGTTTGTGTGAAATGATGTCATTGCTCTGTCTCCAGCACTCAATGCTCTTGAAATACTGTTCAAACATGGTAAAATGGTGGACAGCGCCAGCGAACGTGCTCCCTGGGACAGTCACAGCGGCTCCGTTGCCCTCACCTACACTGTTTGGCGTCCCATGGCAACTGGAGGTACTACTCACGCTGGCAGGAGAGGGAGCAACTGGGGAAGAACTGGAGGGATGAAGAAAATGGATACACATTTACTGCCTGTGGAGGTCATCAATGACCACTAACTGACACTCAATACCACATCACCACTGCTAGTCACAACGCCCCAGATCTCTGTTCAGGGACAGTTCCTAATTAAATCAGTGAGGAATTCCGGCCAATTATGACACTAAATGCTCAGGAATGTAAAGATAGCAAACACAATGGAATCCAAGGACACCAGCCGTGGCCAAGAGGAAGGACATGACCGTGTATGCCTCCAATGGAAGGCAGTGAGATTGAAGGGGGCAGGAAGAGACACACACACACACACACACACACACACACACACACACACACACACACACACACA
>OZ025875.1:8131805-8134305 GCA_964019415.1 Ianthella basta
CTGGAACAGATTGTCACATATACAGCAACCCAATAACGGCAGGACACACGTATGTGTGTGTATGTGTAGGGGACACACGCACACACACACACACACACACACACACACACACACACACACACACACACACACACACACACACACACACACACAGCAATCAAAGCTTGCAAGCACTGTCACTGTGCATGTGACCTGCCATGGATGCACATACATACACATGAGCTGTTAAACACCAATTTTGCAATGCCGCCATTGCTACTGCACCTCCACTGCTACACTACACCACACCAAGAGTATGTTTGCAAATACACAACAAGAATATGTAGCTTGAAATGGAGCAAGGGCTTGCAAATGGATGCCTATGTCCTGCACGTTGTGCTGCTAAGCACCCTCACAGCACGTTAATGTTGGTTGGCGTTGGTTGTATGTGCAGGAGAACAGTCCATTGTTTCATCCAATGGGAGAGATGCAGCATTTCTCTGTGTAGAGCACATCATATCTCAACCACTGGTGGGCAGTCCGGCAGGTAACGTGAATAAGAAGCTGATTAAAGACGAGAGGCCCTTCCTTCAGCGTATGCATGGATGTCGGACGGTTGATGATCAGAGAACCCATCACTGGACTAGAGCTGTCACCACGTGCCCTTTCCGACATACCTCAGTTAGCACACATGCTCTCAAAGAGTCAGCTGCTCCCCGAGTCGCTTTGTCTCACCCCGACAACACGTCTGCCCATAATTCCTTACAAAGTGGTTTGAGTTTACCGACTGTGATGACTCCGCATCTTCACGGCAGTGTTGGAGGTTTCAAGCCTCAAAACAATCTGTGCGCACTCCATCAGCGATATGAAGGAGCCCTAGAATCGCTTAGCAAACATAGCCGTAGAACAGCTTTTGCCAACATTTCTGGCGTTGCACAACATTGTGACATTTTGTAACATACTTTTGCAAGTGGTCCATAGGAAGCAGTGGAAATCAACTAGCACCAATTGAGTGCTGGCACTCGCTCACCTCATTCTCATAGCTGGACATCATGAACATCAGGGCTGCCTCCAGATAGAGCTCTCCTTTGTGGTGGCCAGCCAACTGCACCGCAGACACAGCAACACAAGACTGACATCACACCATCACACCATCACACCATCACATCACACCATCACCCCATCACCCCATCACCCCTCCAACACTCCCAAGTGTCCCTCTCCTTTTCACTCACGTTGTCCCCACAATGCTTCAGACGCCTTGCCTCCTCCAAGTACTCATCTGCCGTCATTGGCCAGTGCTGTGAGGACGTGTGATATCCCCCACGGCGACGACGCTCCCATCGGCTGTCACCGTGACTACTACGCCAGTCTGAGTGGGAGTGACGCTGAGGGCCAACATCACCACGGATACGAGGACTGCACCAGGAAGAGATATCGCAACCTAGTAGCCACTGAGTACCACTATAGTTTCACATGTAGGTCATGTGTAGGTCACATGTCAGTCACATGCAGGTCACATGTCAGTCACATGCAGTAGTTGCACCTTCTTGACCGGTGAGATCTATCATGTCTCCTGTGCTGCATGGAGTGGCTGGGGTAGTCCACAATGTCAGAGGAGCTGCAATAAACACGTTAGACAACCTTCACCATCACAGACCTGTGCACACACACACACACACACACACACACACACACACACACACACACACACACACACACACACACACACACACCCAACCCCCCCCACCCCACCCCCTCCACACACACCTGTAGTCTGGCCTGTGTGGATAGCGCAGATGGCTTCCATCATCTGCATCACGCGAGGTACCCCGCGACTGTCTCCTCACCCTGTCCACTGGTGTAACAAGAATTGGCTCCACAATTGCCTGCAAAGGTTGCAGAGAAACAGATGGGAGAGGGAAGGGTGGGGACAGGTGATGGGAGAGGGAAGGGTGGGGACAGGTGATGGAAGAGGGAAGGGTGGAGACAGGTGATGGGAGAGGGAAGGGTGGAGACAGGTGATGGGAGAGGGAAGGGTGGAGACAGGTGATGGAAGAGGGAAGGGTGGGGACAGGTGATGGGAGGGAAGGGTGGGGACAGGTGATGGGAGAGGGAAGGGTGGGGACAGGTGATGGAAGAGGGAAGGGTGGGGACAGGTGATGGGAGAGGGAAGGGTGGAGACAGGCGATGGAAGAGGGAAGGGTGGGGACAGGTGATGGGAGAGGGAAGGGTGGAGACAGGTGATTGAAGAGGGAAGGGTGGAGACAGGTGACGGAAGAGAGCTTCAGATACTAGTCACAGCTGCTGCCTTCTCTGCGGCCAGTGGGCGGTGGCAGCACCTAGGGATGCAGGGGACTCACTTTCTGCTTCTCTGCTTGTGGCTTGGGGTGGACAACGGCAGTTGGAATAGTGGGGTGAACCTTGGCAAGTGGCACAGATACAAGGAGCGGTCCCGGGAGGCTCTCCTCGACTGGCCCAGGTCCCTCCACCACCATGGTAGCACTTGCCTCCCCAGCCT
>OZ025875.1:8144305-8189305 GCA_964019415.1 Ianthella basta
TGGCTGAGATTGGCTCTTGCTGTAGTGGGCGTGGCAACAAGTGCAGCAGTGGGCGTGGCAACAAGTGCAGCAGTGGGCGTGGCTGAGGGTGTGGCAGTGGGCGTGGCAACAAGTGCAGCAGTGGGTGTGGCTGAGGGTGTGGCAGGTTGTGGTGAAAACAGCTTCAGCTGCAGGGAGACACAAGGTAAGCAGATATATAACAGCATCCCCTGAACTCTGCTACAAGGCGTCGTGCCCCACTGCTGACGGCAAGACTGTACCGTGAGTGCCCCACTGCTGACAGCAAGACCGTACCGTGAGTGCCCCACTGCTGACAGCAAGACCGTACCGTGAGTGCCCCACTGCTGACAGCAAGACTGTACCGTGAGTGCCCCAGTGCTGACAGCAAGACTGTACCGTGAGTGCCCCAGTGCTGACAGCAAGACCGTACCGTGAGTGCCCCAGTGCTCACAGCAAGACCGTACCGTGAGTGCCCCACTGCTGACAGCAAGACTGTACCGTGAGTGCCCCACTGCTGACAGCAAGACTGTACCGTGAGTGCCCCACTGCTGACAGCAAGACTGTACCGTGAGTGCCCCACTGCTGACGGCAAGACCGTACCGTGAGTGCCCCACTGCTGACGGCAAGACTGTACCGTGAGTGCCCCACTGCTGACAGCAAGACTGTACCGTGAGTGCCCCACTGCTGACGGCAAGACTGTACCGTGAGTGCCCCTGAGCTGATATAACCCACACATGCAGGGGGATGGCTTCACTTGGCTGTGTAAACTGAGTTACTGTAACTTCCTCAAACTCATTAAACTTCAAACAAAATAACTTTGTCAAGCAGTCCCTTTATGGCCATTGGATAGTGCTATCATACACTCACATCTCAGCATCACTCTCCCCTCACACACCTCAGCACCACTCTCCCCTCACACACTTCAGCACCACTCTCCCCTCACACACTTCAGCACCACTCTCCCCTCACACACTTCAGCACCACTCTCCCCTCACACACCTCAGCACCACTCTCCCCTCACACACTTCAGCACCACTCTCCCCTCACACACTTCAGCACCACTCTCCCCTCACACATCTCAGCATCACTCTCCCCTCACACACCTCAGCACCACTCTCCCCTCACACACAGCATCACTCTCCCCTCACACACCTCAGCACCACTCTCCCCTCGCACACCTCAGCATCACTCTCCCCTCGCACATCTCAGCACCACTCTCCCCTCACACATCCCAGCACCACTCTCCCCTCACACACCCCAGCACCACTTTCCCCTCACACATCTCAGCATCACTCTCCCCTCACACACTTCAGCACCACTCTCCCCTCACACATCTCAGCATCACTCTCCCCTCACACACTTCAGCACCACTCTCCCCTCACACATCTCAGCATCACTCTCCCCTCACACACTTCAGCACCACTCTCCCCTCACACATCTCAGCATCCCTCTCCCCTCACACACCTCAGCACCACTCTCCCCTCACACATCTCAGCATCACTCTCCCCTCACACACTTCAGCACCACACTCCCCTCACACATCTCAGCACCACTCTCCCCTCACACACCCCAGCACCACTCTCCCCTCACACATCCCAGCACCACTCTCCCCTCACACACCTCAGCATCACTCTCCCCTCACACACCCCAGCACTGCTCTCCCCTCACACCAACCAACCCCCTACAGCTGGCACTTCACTATTCTTTGTATATAGACAGACAAATCCACTCAAATGCACACACACTCACCCCCTGGGCATCTTGAGAACATGTGAGATGGTAGGCCTGAAGAGGGAAGGGGAGGGGGAGGGGGAGGGGAGAGGGAAGAGAGAGGAGGGGAGGGGAGGGGGAAGGAAGAGGAGGGGAGGGGAGAGGAGGGGAGAGGAGGGAAGGGAATACGGGAGAGGAGGGGGAAGGGAGAGGAGGGGTGGGGAGGAGAGTGGAGGGGAGGGGAGAGGAGGGGAGGGGAGGGGGGGAGGAGAGGGAAGGAGGGAAGGGAATAGGGGAGAGGAGGGGGAAGGGAGAGGAGGGGAGGGGAGGGGGTGGGGAGGGAAGGGGAGGGAGAGGCACAGTAGAGATCTGGTGGCAAATTTCACGCCAGTGGTGTGGCACACAGTGATGATGTAGAGGATGCAGCCCCCCCCCCCCCTGCTCAACCTCCTAGCCACTCCAGTGTTGGGAGTGACATTGCTGAGCTGGACTGGGTACGTGCACACTTGCCCTTCTACCTGTCCACTTGATGCACCTTGAAGGGACAAACCCTGGCCACCTGAGCCCCACTGCCTCCTCACTTGTCCCTCCCCACTGCCCCCAACCACAAGCCAGCCACTCTTGGGGATACATACCTGAACTACCAACTGATCTGACTACAACTAATCATCCTCTTATCCCCCCCTCTCTTCCCCTCCACTCCCCATCCACTCCCCTCCCCTTCCCTCCCCCTCCCCTCCCCTCCCCTCCCCTTCCCCTCCCCTCCCCCTCCCCTCCCCTCCCCTCTCTTCCCCTCCACTCCCCCTCCCCTCCCCTCCCCTCTCTTCCCCTCCACCCCCCTCCCCTCTCTTCCCCTCCACTCCACCCCCTCCCCTCCCCTCCCCTCTCTTCCCCTCCACTCCCCTCCCCTCTCTTCCCCTCCACTCCCCCTCCCCTCCCCTCCCCTCTCTTCCCCTCCACTCCCCCTCCCCTCCCCTCCCTTCTCCCGCCCTCCATGCATACTTTGCCATTGGGTCCCCTGGCAGCCTCAACAAAGTGCCACGCCTCCTCCTCCTCCCCCCACACCTGCTCCAGTGGCTCCCCACATAATGCACACTCCTACAGGAGGAGAGGGAATGAGCTTGAATGGCATCACAAGGTTACCATGGCACAGTCCCAGCAAGGTTACCGTGGCAACAGTCCACCCCATCCTCACCCCACTGTCGCCTGGGAGAACCAGGCAGGACTGGTGGCTGGTATGGCTTCCGTCAGCCACGCCCACTGCATCATTTGACTCCGCCCCTAGTGACACACTTCCAGACTCACCTACACCCATAAAAGGCAGAGACACCTCACTGGTCTTCAAACACAGCACACACAGACACAACACACGCTCTCATGAGTACAAACACACACTACACTATCACCAGCTGCACCTCAAACAGCAACCTCTACATTTTAGACACCTTTGGGACAAGCCCAAGTGTCCTCATTAGAGAGGTGTCTTGAACCCTCTGTAGGGTTACAGTACAGTACATGGTTGTGTGTGTGTGTGTGTCCGGTTCAATTTTTCCAAACAGTAACAAATTGGCCAAGAAGACCTATGGATTGCCTCAGTGCTGCAAAAGACTTTTTAATTGACACAGGGTTTCCCGTAAAACAGCCTCTTCCCAAAGCTACAGACTATGTGTCGAAGCAATTACAGCGCAGCTGTCGGCCATTTTGTTTGTCTTGGCTCACACACAAGTGTATTTTATCCATGAGATGTTGCTCTCGACATGCGGTGCTTTATTTGCCAGCTTTGCATTGTGTTCGCGCATCGCTATGTAGCACACACGTGTCTTAGTCACTGGACACTGATCTCGACCATGTGGTGTGATTCGCCTGATGGGAGGTATGCCCTCAGGCAGTGCTCCATTCGCCTGAAGATGGTATACCAGCTCTAAATATAGGCCTACATCTGCTAATTAACAATTCATTGAGATGACTGAAACTTAATTTCTAGGTCATTGGGACGAGAGTTTACGTAGCATTTTAGTGCCTATGTAGTTTCAGAGGTACGTAGCTTGCACTTTGCACACATCTCTAGTTCTTTACGTAGCTGGGACTGTTGGCACTGCCCTCATTGGAGAGGTGTCCTGTAGCTGGGACTGTTGGCACTGCCCTCATTAGAGAGGTGTCCTGTAGCTGGGACTGTTGGCACTGCCCTCATTAGAGAGGTACCCCATATTGCTGGGACTGTTGGCACTGCCCTCATTAGAGAGGTACCCCATATTGCTGGGACTGTTGGCACTGCCCTCATTAGAGAGGTACCCCATATTGCTGGGACTGTTGGCACTGCCCTCATTAGAGAGGTACCCCATATTGCTGGGACTGTTGGCACTGCCCTCATTGGAGAGGTGTCCTGAATGAAGTGTTAAGTACACAAATCCTAGGCACGTGATTCAGCATGTGGCTTAGTGAAGCCGCTACAAACAGGTGATGTTTATACGTATGTAAGGGGACATGTCCTGGATTCAGAGGTGCCCTTTGTAAGAGGGTCTCCAGTACCCTGTTCACGCTCTGGGGAGCAACTTTACTGCTAGAGTTAGCAAACACACAGTCCCATGAGAGACATGACACAAGATGGCCTGTGAGGCCGTCACAGTAAGTGTATTCATAGCCTGCACATCACACTCTCTGAACACACACACAGTGTGTTTATGTGTGTGTGGTGCAACCTACCTCCTCCAGTTGTATCCTCATTGCTGCTGTCACGAGAGAACCAGTCCTACACAAACACACACACACTGACAGTCACACACACACACACAAACACACACACAGACAGTCACACACACACATGCACCCACATACACCACACCCCACCACTCACCTCCTGGTGTAGGAACCATCCTCGCGCCGCCCTCCTTGAGTCTCCCTGCTGCATAGTGTTCTGGCGGAAGTGCTGGTCAAGGTGACGACTGTACTCCTCTGACGAAGATGAGGTGAACCGCTGGCCACATGAAGAGCAGGCATCGCCAGCATGCAGTAGGGAGATAACTGCTTCTATCCGTCTGAACACACACACACACACACACACACACACACACACACACACACAAAACCAGATAGAAGAAGAGATTAAATAACAACCAACAGCCCCTCAATGACCTCCCCTACCTTCTCTCCACCCTCTCCCTCCCTCCCTCCCTCCTCCCCTTCCCTCCTCCCCCTCCCTTCTCCCCCTCCCTCACTCCTTCAGCTGCTGAGGCTCGAACAGAAGTGCAGGGATGTCCAGTTTGCTGTCCCCACTGCCTTCCTTCAGGACACCCAGCTCCTTTAGCCTGTCCAATGTTGCGCTGAAGTTGTTACTGGTGGGGGTGTTGTCTCTTTGCTCAGACCGAATGGTCTGTGGGGGTACACGAGGTGGGGGGAAGTCCCGGGGGAGGAGCCTTGGTTCGTACCTGCCCATTGCTGCCCCACGCCACGGTCTCCTGCCGCCCCGTCTTCTACCTCTGTCATAGCGGCGGGGAGGGGGAGGGGGCACACTGTGGTAGCCCCGCCCATGTGGGCTTGGTGGGCGGTGCAATGGGTGTGGGTGGAGCGTCTCTGGTGGAGGGCGTCGCCCCTCCCCCTCCCTCCCCCGCCCAGGATGCAAGGAGTGAGGCAGAGTAGCAGAAGATGGATGTACAAAAGGATGGGCGTGTCCTGGCCGACTGGAGTGCAGGGGCTCCGGTGACACAGGCCTAGCGTGAGGAGCATCTGGCGGGTACCTGGGGTCTCCCGGGCCCCTCCCCTCCGGCAGTGGGGCACTGCGCTGGCGCCTTGCATCCACAACAGCCTTCAACTTCACTCGGAAGTCATCGTACTCAGCGTGAGTGACACTACCAGAACTCAGCAAGGCAAGTCCCTTTACAGATGGAGCGACAGAGAGATACAGGGAGAAATAGTTCATACTTTGGACTAAATGCATGTACACACACACACACACACACACACACACACACACACACACACACACACACACACACACACACACACACACACACACACACACACACACACACACACACCTTCCTTTGCAGGTCCTCTGTCTTCCGCTGCAGCAGTTCAATTGACACATTTTCCAGCTCTACTAACTTCCCCTTTAACGCTGCACTGCCCTCCCCTTCTGCTTGCCCCACCCCCTGCCGTCTGGGATCTGTCACAATAAGAGAAGTGACACATGCTCGCTTGCCATTGGGCTCACTCTATGTGGCGGAGGGGGAGGGGGGAGGGGGAGGGGGAGAGGGAGGGGGAGAGGGAGGGGGAGGGGGAGAGGGAGGGGGAGGTACACGACAGCACAGTACACATCACAATGTATTAAGTAACTAGAAAGCAGGCTCAGTGCGGGCACCTCGTGGGATGGAGGGTGTTTGCTCCCAGCAGAGACCACCACTGATAGCCCAGCTGTCTTGCTGCCCCCTCCTCCCAGCTCCTCTTTCAGTTGCTCCTTCTTTTGCCTCTGCTCAGCCAATAGACGCAGACGCTTTGCTCGTACCTGATCCTCACCTCCTCGTGGTGATGGACTCCGCCCCCCTTTGCTGTCACCTTGGAGACCATCAGCAACAGGTTGCATGGCCACTGCTGTGGCCGTGGTGGTGACCATGGCAGTAGCAGAGGCCGTGGACCTGACCTGTCTGGGAGGAGGGCACTCCACGGCATCTGCACGAGTGTGGGCAGCATTGACATGGATGGTACTGGAGCCAGGGGCGTGGCCGACACCCTGAGAGAGGGGGAGGGGCACTGCGTCAACACAGCACTGTTTGGGTGTGTGATACAGCATGTGCGCGCCGCGGGTGGGCACCCTCACTCACTGTTAAGAAGTCCCTATTGACAAAGATAGTTGGGCTTGGTGGGGTTGGTGTTACTATGACAACCTGCTGCACAGGCCAGTTTGGGTCGATGCCATGGCAGTGCCGGTCAATGGCCGAGAGGATGTGGGCAGGGAAGTATGGCAGCCATGTTGTCCGTAGCTTGTACAACGCTTTACGGGTCTCCGCATCAACCTGAGAGGGGTGGGGCATCATGCAATGAACCCACCCACCTAGCTGATGTAACCCCTCCCACCGCTACTTCAACTCCCATCATGTGAACAGGGGCGGGGCACTCCCAGGGTCCAGGCTGTTGCTATGGTTACAGCAGTCCTCTATTCGTACTCTACCCAATTATTGTCACAATTGCCTGACGGCCTTGGCCAACTGCAGTGCGTGCAACTCGTGCTCAATTAACGTAGCATGCCACTCAATGTGCACATCACATGCCAGCCACCAACCGTCGGACATCACATGACTGTCACATGACTGTCACATGACATACCATGCACCCATATCGACTGCTGCAACACTTACACAAGATTCAAACACATGACAAAATAAAGCCTGAATGCTTTTACTGAAATAGCTCAGGTAGTCGCCACCCAAATTCTTCACAATTGAATCAATCAGATACAGTGTTGGCAGCTTGGAGGGCACATCAGCCTGTGTGTGTGTGTGTGCGTGCGTGTGTGTGTGTGTGTGTGTGTGTGTGTGTGTGTGTGTGTGTGTGTGTGTGTGTGTGTGTGTGTGCAGTGTTGTGTGTATGTGGTGTGTGTGTGTGTGAGAGAGGAAGAGAAAACATGTATCAATTGAGCAGAGTTCACCTTCCCCTGCAGCAGACGGACCCGGTCTCACCGCTCTCAGCCGCTCTGCCACCACGCGGACAATGTCAGGAGCATAAGCAATGTGCTCGCTGGCTTTGCGCGTCAATTCCTCAATAATGGGCCGGCAATTGAAGGTGAGGTCTTTCAGGCGTTGTTCGTATTCTGAGCACACGCGCAGGACGCGGTCCCGCCTCGTGGGTCCCTCCACCACGCTACTGGCGGACACGCTGGTGGACATCACGCGCGCTCCACTCTATATACGCTTCACCACACCTACACTTCCCCCCTGTGGATACTTCTTCTTGCCACTGCAATATGCATTAACCGGATGAGCTAACTCAGTCACGGATACTCCTCACCGAACGTTCATGTAGTCCACACACCCTACAACACCAGTCTCTTTCAGCTGTCGGCCATTTTCCACATGGCGCGTGTGCTATTTTTAGTAACCACGGGACTCCTGACGCGCGTGTGACCTGTTCTGTCGAACTGAACGAAACTGAAGTTGCCGGGAAACGTTGACAGTCTCTTTTCTTCCATACTCTCTTACTCAAGGCTTCAAGGTAGGCTAAGCTCGCATAGCATAGTCCTACCAATCCGCTGGGCGACAGTTCTCTTAAGTGCAGGTCTTCTCTTTTATCTTAATTCCATTAGGGGTACGAGTAGCTAGAGGTTCCATTTTCATTGGTTTATTTTTCTGAGCCTCGCAACTGAAAGTAGTCCAAAGGCTCTCGACGACCAGAGCGACTAGAAATGGAGGGTGAATATGACTACTTATTCAAGATTGTCCTGATTGGGGACGCTGGAGTGGGTAAGACGAGCATCGTTCGGCGGTACACGGATGGCGTGTTCTCCTCCGCGGGCATCCCCACCATTGGGGTAGACTTCTGTATTAAAACTATCAAAATTGGGTCGGATTCAGTCAAGGTACGTTTGACATGGGAGGCGGGATGTGTTTGGTGTGTAGTTGGTTCCTTACTGTGTGGGTGTGGTCATTTGGTGTGGGCGTTGTAGTGTAGCCCCTCCTGTCACGTGGCACACATTGTTTTGTCTTCAGCTCCAAATATGGGACACTGCCGGCCAGGAGCGCTTTAGGACCATCACGCAGAGCTACTACCGAAGTGCCGATGCTATTGTCCTTGTGTTCGATGTGACCACAGTTACCTCCTTCAACAACCTCACTGAGTGGCTGTCAGAGGTGAGCCGGTACGCTGGCAACAATGTCCACCGCACCCTCATCGGCAACAAGTGCGATCTCTCTGAACGTGAAGTCAAAACAGAGTTGGCAACAGCGTTTGCCACACAGCACAGTATGCCTTACCTTGAGACCTCAGCCAAGAACTCGGAGAACATCGATGAGCTATTTCGGAGGTTAGCGCAGACACTTCGCGACAACCTGTCAGAGCGGCGGCTCAAAGGTCCAAACCAGTCGATGAAGGCAGAGCGTACTGTTAACTTACAGAGTCCGGGAGGGAAAGAGTCCGGTGGAGGCAGTGGGTGCTGTGGGTGACGTTCACACACACACACACACACATGTGCAAAGGGCTAGAATGAATGAAACACACTCACTCGAGACTGTGCTATTTTATATGTATTACTATACAAGTAGTAGTGTATGTGTGTGTATGTTGCTCATGCTAGGCTGTATGCATACACCTTGTGCACTAACATAATTATGGACATGTTCAACTCTTAATTATTTCTTGATACCTGGACTGTGTTTACTATATAAATTATAGAACATGCCTGTATACAAGCTGTATTAGTGACCTTCATTCAACGCCGGGCTAATAACTCGTGGACAAAGTGATTGATGGAATTGTGTGTTTAGCAGTGGAGAGGGGGGGCCTTATTACATGCACACGTGTGAACACACACAGTATAGGGGCCCTTATTTAATGCCTCGGGAACACACACACACACACACACACACGCACGCACGCACACAGTGCCACTGCCACTGCCACTGGAGGATGCCAGTGCCTGTGTCACCTCCTTGGTATGCAGGTGGCAGCAGAGGGGAAATTGCATCATTAACAGTCAGTTCACAGCGAGATAAAGAAACATTACAATACCATCACATTGCCACTGCAGCAGACACTACTGGACACATCTTGGACGTCACATGTTGACAATGTGCACCATGCAGCCTACTACTGTGCGCAGGGCTTTAGGAGTCATCAGTGTCTTTATGGTCCCACAGGCTGTGCTCCGGTGAGTCTGCGTCTGTAACGTAGTACGTTTGGCCGAGGAAGCAGTACCTGAAGAAGGCCAGCAGCTTCTCCACTCCCACCACCTGTGGAGGGGGCATGCGTGCAGGGAGGGGCGTGGTCGACACCAGGGCACACAAACCTGCCACATACCAGTGTGTAGGTGATGGAATTCTCATTATTGGGTGAAGAGTAACACTCTGCCACCCCCTTGTGACAATGTGGAGGTTAGCCACATGCTAGTAGCCCACACCTATGCTACTAGTGGCCCACCTACTCCACATAAGAGCCCACCAATGCCTTTATATAAGAGCCTACCTGTGCAGTAATCTCTTCCACATAGTCAAAGAAGAGAATGTCCCTGACTTCTGGCTTAAGGGCTTTGAAGTGACGGCCAATGATACCCACATCAAGACTGACAAACCCATGGACATGGACTGCAGTGGGAATGCGTCCACCTGTCCTCCTCCCACACAGAAGGGGGTCGTTGGAATGTGGGGGAAACAGGTGTTCCAGCCCTTCAAACCTGAGTCGCAACAGACGTGCAAACACTTCTCCCGTCTGGTTGAAGCCATACAACTCATGGACCATCATGTCTAAGTACAGACGCAGAGCATACATCTGACCTGCACCATGGGGGGAGGGGAGTAGTAACCATAGCAACAGACAATGGAACACCCACATACCCATTAACTAATGACAGGTCTGCAGTCTACTAATCCACTACACTATTGCATGAGTTAAAACTAGTGGGCGTGTCTTGGAAGCCCCTCCCCCTCCCTTACCTTCCTGGCTCTGAATGAGATCAAACTTGTGGTCATGTCGGTAGACAGCGTTCATGTGATCGTATAACTCATAATCATGTGACCATGTTGACATGGAAACGGAAGGCTCATCGAGGGTCTCCACATAGTGCCAAGTGTATGGAGGGACATATAGAATGTCACCTGGCTCTAAGGTCACATGACTTGCATGTGACTTGCCAAATAAGGGAAACCTCTCTACATCTGGCTGTTGAAAGCTGACCCTTGACTTGTGCCACATGGGGTGCACACGAGGGTACATGTACAGAGACTCATGTTCCCATGGCAACCACAGTGTGAACCTCTTCCTGCCCTTGAGCTGCACAAACACATTATGGTCCTGGTCAAAATGGCCATGCGTGATCATGCCGGGGGAGGACATCCAGAGGAACTGCTTCCTTGCAGTGTGATCGCGTGGAGTGTAGAATAGCAGGTCGTCAGGGAGTGTGTCGTTGGCCAGCTCTGGTGGCAGCCCTGTGAAGTAGTAGTATCCTTTGAAGCCATTGTCACACTTGTGTGGTGACGTGACGCAGTGGACAAACTCCTCACTGGTCATGTTCCGTTTGACAAATGGCAAAGAGAGGTTAAGTTTCAGGGCTGCCCGCGAGTCAGGGTCGAAGGTCAAGAAGGAGTTGGTGCACTTGACCGCTGCCACCCCTCCCTCCCCCAGGTGACTGCTCAGGTAGCCCCAGGACCACCTGGACAGGGCTGGCCACAACTTCACCACTGAGTTCTGTAGCACAACAGGGTGGCCATTTTTAATGAGCTCACCAAGGAATGGTTTGGTTGGAGTCCATTGCCACACTGGCACAGTTTCCATGGCAATACTGTTCAGTGGTTTCCAATAGCAACAGGGAGGTTGCTCAATGGACAACTTGTGTGAACCAACCATGGCAAACTGAGGTGACTCAGCTGCCATCTTGTCACCATGGCTACAGATAAAATCAGTTAGCACAATCTTCCCTGCCCTCTCCTCCCCAGCCTCACCCACTGACACAATGTTTGTCGTTCTCTCCTGCCCTGGACCCACACAACCGTGGAGAGGGGAGCAGAATGCACAGGTGTCCTTAGTACACCTGCTGGGAAACTGGCTGTGGATGGGTTCGGTCCCTAAGAGGGCGGGGCCTAACCTTCCCCCCACTCTCTGAGGACCAAACACCCTGAAGGACACCCCCTTGGCAAGGAGGTGTGTCTGTAGAGAGTTGGACACGCCCCTTGCTATCAGTTTCTGTAATGTGAGTGCCTTGTTAAAGTGGCTACCATCTGCATAAGTCACAGCCGCGGTCGGGTCCCCCAGGGCGGGGAGGAGCTGGGTGCTGGAGGAGAGCACTGTCACAGTCACATTCCACTCACGCTCAAAACCATCAACAATTGATGCAATGATACTCATTGTCCTCTCTTGGAACAGAGCCTGAGGGAGGTCAGTTCCACACGCCCCGCTGCACACACCCTCAGGGCCAAGGCCAGTCAGAATGACCACATGCAGGTCCCTCTCCCGCAATAGCTGCAGGTGGGCGGGGCTCCCCTCCAGCCCCGCCCTCCCAACCGCTCCCCCATGTGGGATCCATTGGGCACTCAGCTCTGCCAACATTCTAAGAGTAGCCAGCATTGATCCTTGGCTGGTGAGCGGTGCGCGCTCAGCCTTATCGGCAGCGAGAACAGAGGAGAGGGACTCGGATGAAGGAAACGGCTCCTTCCAGTTCACGACCACATCCACTTCGTCCGCCTCTGCAAAATCGTATTGGACCACAGCAATGCGCGCGGACTCAGTTCGCTCTGTATCGCGTGTCCACGCGTACAGCTCTTGAATGTCGGCAAGTGCATTATCCTTCTTCCTCTCCTCCCACTCCCCAGGCCGCTCCACTAGGACAAGAACGTCCGTTCCGGCCGGGCCATGGCTACCGGACAGCAGTAGTGGTGCCTTTGAACGGCAGTCGCATTGCTCCTCGGCACACGAGTCACTGTGCAGTCCGATGAACGCAAACAGCGGATGTGACGGCGCACATGTCAGCGAGTCGCCAGTGGTGGACTCGACCTCCGCAAGTACCAGCAAAAAGATGGCTGCCACTATGGCAGACATTTTAAAGTATCAGCCAGCCCACTTCCGATCACTGTGCATAATGAGTAACGCTATCAAGCATTTCCGGCATGATTCCCTACTTGTGAATCAAACCACTTGTATAATGAGATTCATTGCGAGTGGACCTGTGTCCCTACAGACCATGCACTATTATACCTCACATGTTGCTTGCACCTCCCAGCTGTGCAGTGCATGGGGCCTTAATTGGCACAGCTCAGCAACAGCTAATGAAGTTAAAGGTCATGGACCAGCCTCCACTGCTCCCAACACTCGGGGTCAATTGAAGGGCTTCAATCATCTAGCTACTAAGGACAGGTCATGTGGCCTTCACTGTCAGCTTGACATAGATTGCTGAGGCCCCATGCAGGTAGACCCTCCCCCCCATCAGCATATTTTCTCCTAGCTGGCAAAACACAGTGTCATAATGGATTGGACAAGATGATCACATGCCTTCCCTCACTAGTCACACACTTAACCCTAACCCAATAAGCACATATGCACACTCACATTAACTCACTACACACCTACCCTCACATGTGGAATACCTTGTTCAGCCCATTCAGGCAGAGCAGCTGTGGTATAGCACCTCCTCCTGGAAACCACCATTTCCTTCACTCCTGAATGGAGTGGTGTCAACTGAGGGTATAAAGTGACTGTTGTGCACTTCCTAGTGTAATCACTCAGCCAGAGTCCGCCGGAGAAGGAGGTGTACCCGAGAGAGAGAGAGACGGTGCAACATGAGCAACAAGAATGGTTCCCAAGGCTTCTGGAGCAAGTCAGTGAGTTGACTCAACTCAGCACAGCTAGCTCCATTCAGAGGTACAACCATGAACAGCCAGGCTGTCTGGCTGTATGTGTGGCCATGCAGGGCTGCTGACAGCTACTTTAGGTTATAGTTTTCACCGTATACGTACCTTGTATGGTACACGAGCAACATAGCACCCCACCCCACAGCTGTGGTAGCTGTACACCATGCATAGACCTCTCGATTGATCCCCTTCCACACAACTCAGGACTTCACCCAGCGTGGTAGTGTTGCCTGGAAGACCAGTGGATACAGTGAGTGCATGCGTGGACTGTGGAGGCCATGCAGTATATGGCACTCCCCTCTCCCTCCCACTCCCCTCCCCCTCCCCCTCCCCCTCCCCCTCCCCCCCCCCCCCCCATTGCAGCTGGCAGTTGCCTCAAGGTCTGCTCTCTTGTGCTGCTCCCTCTGTGGATAGCTATGATAGTTGTTGGTGAGTACGTGTGTGTGTGTGTACATGTGTTCTACAGCTTCGTACATAGTGTTAGAGAGATAGTGCATGCTTGGGGGTCGAATGGGCCGGCAAATGGAGGGTGTCATGCAGGCAGTGCCTGAGATTATAGCAGCCTTCTCAATACGTGTGGCTGTATAATGAGGTGTGGCTGTCTGCTGAATGCATGTCATGTCACACAGCCGCGTCAATACATACCTTCCCCTTCCCCAACACTCGTCTGTTGGAAAGCCAAGATGAACTGTTAACAGTTCCCATTGCTCGTGTTTACTTCCCACTAGAGCAAATTGATTCACTAGTTTTGAATACACTGTACCCGTAGGAAAGATAAACTGACGAGCGTCCTCCAACAGCACCTGTTCAAATGCAGCATTCACCCCAAGAACACACACATCCAACACTAAGTGCGATAACCCACAGTGCACCCCTCGCCTCTCCCCTCCCCCTCCCCCAGGCTCCATCTATCTGCACCAATGTGCCCTGGATGACAAGATCCCCATCTGGCTGATAGTGTATGGGAGTGCTGCGCTTCTGGGCCAAGTGTTTGACGTCATGAGCTTTGTATGGGACTGCATTGTCAACAAGGACAAGAAACTAGCCGAGCGCACCCATGGCAACCTGTTTGACATCTTTGCCGGACTGATTGGCCTCTTCATCTTCATCTGGCTCATTGTGGGTAGTGTGTGGCTCTTTGCGCCCTACGCACAGTACAACCAAGCCGGAAGACCAAACTGCTCAGTCTTCCCCACCAGCCCTCTCTGCTGTGAGAGGCCAGTTTACCTGTTTGCCTTTGGAATGGCCATATTCGGGTGGGCCTCTATTGCTCTCGTCCTCGTCATGTTCTGCATCGCCGTCTGTGTCGGGTGCTGCTGCGTTGGAGCAGTGCTAGCAGGCTACAGCGCCGTCTGAGCACCTGCCCCACAGACCACTCAGGAACAGCTACACTAAACTTGCTAAGCACTATGTAGTGAATGGCTACAACACAAAACTGTGCATGTGTGTCCACTAGTATGTCCTATGGCCATTGCAAGCTACTTCCATGCACAAGCGGTATGTGACTGTACTTGTGCTATGGTCTGGAGTGGTCTAGCGGTACAGGCTCAGAATTGGACCAGTGTCCCCTCACTCCACATCAAGTGGACCTGGGGGGGGGGGGGGGGGGGGGAGGGGGGCTCCAAAGGCTGTTAGCCGTGTGTTTTACAGAGCAGCTTCAGACAGTGTTGGTGTCCTAGTCTATCACGCTAGACCACTCCTTGGTGCTAGCATAACTGGAGTGGCACTAAGAGTTTCAAATGACCTAATGACCTCCACCACTTTGTCCTGCACTGCCAGTTAAACCGCCTCACCCCCCAGTGAGCGGTCCAGCTTGGCAAACTAGTGAAAATCAAACTGGCCAAAGGCAGTTAACTCAATAGCAACACAAGCAATACTTGATCCGTACCAGAACTACACATTGAGCAGCAGCACATGCAAAATAAGCAACAAAACAGAATTCTACAGCAAACTACATTCTAGTACAAGCCAGTTTAAGTGACTGTCATGTGACTGTCATGTGACTGTCTTAGTCGTCATCTGAGGACAGGATGATCGCACAGACTGCCACACACGCCACCACACACAGCAAGCAGCAGCAGAGGAGAGAAAAACTGTACATGGTGAGGAGACTTCCAAAGGCGAACAAGAAGGTGCGGGGCTCACAACAGTTAGTGCCGTTCATCACTTGACAGCTTTGCAAATTTCCAGCGTGCCAATCACTGTACAAGGGAAACACCCATCCACTGCCAACAAACATCCACACCATGAGGAAGATGGCAAGCAGACTCTCCACACAGTTGGTCCCCTGGCGGCCTCTGTTCCGTCCTTCTCCATCCTCCTCCTCCTCCTTCTTCTTCTGCCGGCAGAAGCACTGCTTGCCCGTGCTGATGCAGGTCATGACCACTGACACCACTCCAAACACAATCATCCATACAGGGATGAGGGGTTTGATTCTGCAGTTGTTTAGGTCTATGGAGCCTTTAGGGAAGGGGAGGGGGAGGGGGAGGGGAGGGGAAGGGAGGCGGAGGGGGGGAGGGGAGGGGAGGGTACCACAATGTCATGATTATCCAAAAGTACACACAAAACTTACCAATGGCAATCAGAGCAATGGGCCAGGCAGTCATAATCAGACAGCAGCAACTACAGAGAACTGGGGAGGGGAGGGAAGGAGGAGAGGAGGGAGGGAGAGGGGGGAGGAAGGGAGAGGGAAGAGGGTATCCAGGATAGATCACGTACCACCTTAGTTGTGTGTGGCAGCGCCCATCCTCTGCTTCCAGTATTCCCCCCCCATGGGAGCATCATGCACTAGTGAAAGCAGTAAAAGGGACTGGCCTGTGAAACTATCCCTGTACACAGGCTTTTGTGTAGGAAAGCTGGGTACATGTGACAGAGTGACATGCCATGTGTAACATAGTGACAGAGTGACAGGGTCTACTGTACCTGATCCACAGCAGCCACAGCAGAGGTCCCAGAACCCCTTGGCCCTCTCCTGGTTGTCTGAGCTCTCGCGCACACGCTGCACTCCACTACGCAGGTTGCTGTAGCCTGTCATCTCACTCATTCCATGCACAACCGCACTATAAGGGGGAGGGGCATCACCTCCTGTGGGGGGGGGGGGGGGGGGGGGGAGGGAGGCAAGCAGTTGTGGACAACCAAGTGAGTCCTTGTCGTTAGTCTACTGTGTATCAACATAGTGTGGCACTGCCTTCATCTTGGAGAGGCTGGGGAGGGCAGCTGTTCTGCTCACACAGCTGCCAGCTGATGTCAATACACAAGTACACATCACTGATTTATCATTAGCACACAATCTACCTGTCATGTGTCATCATCATCATCATCCATGCGACTAAGTACAAATACATGCACTGTCAAGTCGGAGGATTAATGCTAATGTTCCCATCAATGTCAAGTAGCCCTATGGCACAAGTTTCTCCATTCGTCTCTGTTCAAGGCAACTCTGCGCAACTCATCCAATTCAAGTCCAGTGTCATGTCTCAACATATGGGTGTAGGTTAGGGTGTTGCCTTGTCCAGTTCGGAACTTCTCGGCTGCAGTAGCATTCCATAAGTCCAGTGTTGGGGACCTTTTGCTTCCAGCTGATGTTGAGAGCCTTCTGCGGTAGTCGAGTGTATGCTCCATCCAGCCTCTTTTCCATCCACTGAGTCAAGCACCACGTCTCACTGCCGTTCAGGAGGACACTCTCAACTGTGACACGGAACAACCGGATCTTCAAGTTCCTAGAGATATCTGACTGCCACACTCGCCACATGCGATTGGCTGCGTCAAATGCCTGTGCTCGCCAAACCAGGACGTCCTTCCTGGAGTCCCTCATCCAACAACCCAAGTACTTAAATTACTATATTATTAAATTACTGGACTAATTACCAGCCCAACACTGCAGTGAGGGAAGTAGCTCAAGAGATGGGTGTGGTGAAACAGAAAGGCAACAACACACAGTGACTGTCTCCCCGGCCAGTGGAGGGGTTGGACTGGTCGGCACACAACAGTTGCCGCTAGCCCGTGCGTGGTACCCCACAACTCAGCCTCAGGCTACTACGTACTAAGCCAGGCCAACCCTTTACTACAAGCTCTCCCTGCCACAGACAGCGAGGCGTGCTGTGGCAGGGAGAGCATTCACTGGTAGAGCGTGCAGGCGATCATATGCGTGACCGAATGCGGAATGTGTTCAGCCCACCATCAGGACAGAGTGGCAAAGCCTTCATCAAGGAGTGCACCCGACTGTTATTAGAGTATGCTGAAGGATCTAGTCTTGAATGTGTCGCTGTAAAGGCCTTGATGGTGTTGCCTTCACTTCTACTGCAGAAACCCTTTCAGAAATCAGAAGCCAGAGACCATTGACAATGCCTAGAGAGAACACTTGCAATGTGGACGGCTGGGGACATTCAAAGTCTCCTACAGGAGGGCCATTCAATACAGACCAGATTGACTATGGCTCGCGTTAAAGAACAGGCGGATCACGCAAGAGCATTTTCAAGATTAATGTTTGCAGGGAAAGTGAAAGCAGCCTTATGTCTGACTCTAAAGAACAGCAGGGAGGTCTTCTTACACCTGACCAACTAGTAGGTGACGGGACTGACAAGGTAATTGACATCCTGAAGAAGAAGCACCCCCCACAACAGCCACTAGTGCAATCGGTGCTAACCACAGAGAGCAGCAACGTGTTCCACCCAGTGATCTTTGAGGAGCTAAATGGCTCTCTCATACGATCTGTTGCCCTGAGGGTACAAGGCGCTGCAGGACCATCTGGGCTGGATGCTGCCTGCTGGAGGCATATGTGTATGGCCTTTCATGGTGAATCCGATCAACTGTGTGAAGCAATGGCTAAGCTGACAGTCCGCATCAACACCACCTATGTAGATCCAGAAGGCCTGACATCATTTGTGGCATGCAGACTGATGGCACTGGACAAATGCCTGGGTGTCAGGCCGATTGGTGTTGGTGAAGTACTAGGTCGGATCATATGCAAAGCTACTCTTAACCTGGTGCGTGAAGATGTTCAGGATGCAGTTTGCCCCTTGCAGCGCTATGTGTTGGGCATGACAGTGGCTGCGAAGCTGCGGTCCATGAAATGCAAGCCATCTATGAAGAGGAAGAATCTGATGTGGTACTGTTAGTGGATGCAAGCAATGCCTTCAACAGTCTGAACAGGAGTGATGCACTACACAACAGCATGAGTATCAGTCCCTCGCTTGCGACCATAGCGATCAACTCCTACAGACAACATCCGCAGCTGTTCATCGACAAAGAAAAGTTGTTGTCACAGGAGGGAACCACTCAGGGGGATCCCCTAGCAATGGCAATATATGCCATTAGTCTACAGCCCTTGGTCCCATGCCTGAACCAAAAGGAAGCCAAACAAGTGTGGTTTGCAGATGATTCAGCTACTGGTGGAACGCTCTGTGGTCTACTGCAGTGGTGGGAGAAGTTGAGCATGGAAGGCCCAAAGTGTGGCTACCACCCAAACCCTAGCAAGACATGGATTGTTGTCAAGGAATGCCACTATGCAGAAGCTCTGGACAAATTCGCCAGCACTGGCATCCAGATAAGCAAAGACGGCCGAGAGTATCTGGGTTCAGCAATTGGGGACCAGGAATTCACCAATGACCTAGTGATGGCTAAGGTTAATGACTGGGCAAATGAGATCAAACAACTATCCATCTATGCCACAAGCCTACCACATGCTGTGTACTCAGCTTCCAAACATGACCTTTCCAGCAAGTGGAACTATCTAATGCGGACAATGAATGCTGATCAATCTCCTTTTCAGCCTCTTGAAGATGCAATTAGGTTCCACTTCGTGCCAGCCATCACAGGAAAGGGAGCAATCAGTGACATTGAACGTGACCTGCTCGCCTTGCCTGTGAGACTTGGAAGCCTGGGCATTGGGAACCCAACGTTACTTCCTGCATCTCAATACAGTGCCTCCATCTCCATCACAGCTCCCCTAACCAGCCAAATCCTGCAACAGAGCAACTCCCTGTCACCTGGAACTAAGACGTCTCAGGCTGAGGCCAAGGCCAAGGTCCGAAGGGATAATAGGATGAGTCAAGTGAAGTAGTGGACACCATTCGATCCCAGTTACCACCTCACTCTCAGTGGTGCCTTGAATTGCCCCTCGAAAAGGGTGCCTCTACTTGGGTTGAAGCAAATGGCTTCACATTGCCTATGTGGGAAACCATTCAATGTTGACCTGCCCTGATCTGCCAACTGGTGGTTTTCTCATAATTTGTCACAACAAAATAAGAGACCTTACAGCGAGTCTTATGACTGAAGTGTGCCACAGTGTCTTGGTGGAGCCAGTGCTGCAACCTCTGTCTGGAGAACAGCTGATGTCAAGGTGTTCAATCCTTATGCCAAGAACTACCGTGATTCCAAATTGGCCACCTGCTACAGAAAGTGTGAACTGCAAAAGAAGTGATCGTATGAGGAACGTATCCGCGAAGTGGAGCATGGGTCCTTCACCCCTCTGATCTTCTCAACTCAAGGTGGTATGAGCAAGGAGACAACAACAATGTACAAGTGCCTTGCATCACTGATTTCCATCAAGAAATCACAGCCGCACTCAAAGGCAATGAGCTGGATCAGATGTCTGATTGGGTTTGCCCTCCTCAGATCAACAATCATGTGTCTGAGAGGAGCACGCTCAAGCGCCCAGCACGTGATCAGAAACAATGTTGCTGATTGCCCGATGGACCTCGCAGTCTGGGAGGGGCAGATCTACTAATTGAATATCAGTACTTGACTTTATACATATTTACACTACATCTGCTTTATATTATAGTTAAATGTTATAACATCTTATATTGCAGGCAGTGCGCATGTGCACCTGGTTGGAATTATTGATTATTTCTCACTACCTAGTAAGTATGCGTGGCCTCGACTCACCTCCCGTGACAGTTTCCGCGTACGGAGGAGGAGCATCTGCAGATACAATCGGTTTCTGTAAGCGACGAAAGAAGGTATACAGAATGACAACACGCACAACTAATCACAAAGCGATAGAGAACGTGTTCACTTTTTCTCCTTCCATCGCGGCAAGCTTATGGAGCGCCGGAGTGGACAAAATCGGAAGTGGGTTCGTCCCCGTTCGAAATCCAAGTTCGATGTCGATGTCGACAGGCGACCAACGAAGTTGGCTCTGGTTTCATGTAGCGGGCGCCCGCTAGGTATTGCGTAAGGGGCTGCCCACCGCAGCCGCTAGCGGAATGACGGAAAATCATGTGAAGTGGCCGCTATGAGAATTGCGCAACTCTTGCACAATCCTCTAGGGCATCCGCTACATGAAACCATATCCACGAAGGAGTTCGATGTCTGTCGACAGGCGGCCGACCGTGATGATCGCATTCATTAATCTATACTAGCAGCGGCTAGCAGTTGTCAAAATGATCTCAACCCACGTGTATTCATGGCTGAGGATGCCCAGAAAATGTAACAGGCTGTCGATCTTCTCTTACCGCTGATCGCATCTGGTCGGAATCCACCTGGAGAAGGTGCCACCTCTTCCAGATCTGAACCTAGGCCTGAAGGGTTACATAGTGCACCACCCCAAAGAGGCAAACTGAATATGGCTGTAGCTTACATGAGCATGTGAAGGTAAGTTTGTGATGTAGCTAGCTCCTTCTCCTGACTACCTTTCAGGAAGGCACAAATTTTAACCTGTACTAATACATTACAGTCAAAATGAGGCAATAGGGTTGAGTTACATTTCATATGCCTGGTCTGGATTAGGGTGATTCCTTAATAATGACAGCCATAGGCATACTGCATAACAAGCACAGAAATACAAGTGTCAGATCAGAGCTAGTAGTAATCCTACTGATGCACTGTATATGTAAGCCCGATTATTTGTAGAAGCTCTGAGGTATACAGGCAGCCTCGAGTATCCATCAATTCCACCATGAATGACTATACGCCATGCACCTGATTAGCTTATGATGCCCATCAATATGCTACAAACTGTTTGGCATGCAAACATGGTAGCACCGTCGATGGAGGGCCTGCCTAAAACGTATCTGCACTCCTCTAGGATTGACTCTGAATAGAATCTCCTTCACACTGGAGTGCTTGATCCTAAGTGCGATCCCCCTTAATTATCCAGCAAGTGAGCTCTCGTCTGAGTTTGGGTGCGTGTCCACAAACTGCCTTGTAATGGTGTCAAGGTCTGTATCACTCTTCTCGGTGAAACTAGCCTCCCCTTGCAACCCATACTGGATAGTCCTCCTCCTGACTGTTCTCGGGGAAACCTGTAACATACTTGCTATGTCAACATTGGAAAAACGGAGGTCTAGAAGTGTCGCCAACTGTTTCTCGCTAATTGGAATTTGTGGCTGTCCTGTGACATGCTGGCATCAACAACAGCAACAGCAACAGCCTGAACCACCTGGTGAATGAAGAAGTCCTTCAAACAGTACAACATCTCTGAGAAGCATCTCCTGTAGCAAATCCCTCCCACATCTTCTGTAGTGGTATCAAAAATTTGCTGAATTTCTACGATAGTTTGTTCAACCTCCACTAAGAACTCAATCAGCTCTTGATCATCACTAGCCTGACCAGCTGCCATCTTCTCCAAAAGGAACGAGGATACACGTGGGTAGGCTAATTAAGTCACTTTGCGAAACGATCGTCGGGGGACATGGATGTTCGACGGTCTACATCGATGGCCGACTGTCAACATTGACATCGAACTTCGACGGTTGGCATCCATTTAGGATTTCGAACGGGGACGAATCCATTTCAGAATTTGTCCACTCCGGCGCTCCATACAATCTTGCTCTCTACTTATAGGGGGCGGGGCCAATCTCTGACAAATAGTCGGGAAATCCTCTTTTATTTTGTTAGCCGTCTATGAGCTGCTCCGGGAAGAAGCACCTTGGCGTGTGTCGGTACTTTGCAGAGAGCGGGGGGTGCCACTTCGGGGAGCACTGCCAGTACCTGCACGCCATGCCGGGGGCAGGGTTTCAGGGCCAGCTGCCCGCGGGACCTCGGTCGTCTGCTGGTCAGGCGGTGAGCAGAGGCGGCGGTGAGAAGCAGGGAGGTGGGGGATGGAGCAGGGACCCAATAGCAACACAAGCATTACTTGGTCCACACCAGAACTACACACTGAGCAGCAGCACATGCAAAATAAGCAACAAAACAGAATTCTACAGCAAACTACATTCCAGTACAAGCCAGGTTAGGTGACTGTCATGTGACTGTCATGTGACCGTCTTAGTCGTCATCTGAGCACAGGATGACCGCACAGCCTGCCACGCACGCCCCCACACACAGCAAGAAGCAGCAGAGGAGGGCAAAGCTGTACATGGTGAGGAGACTTCCAAAGGCAAACAAGAAGGTGCTGGGCTCACAGCAGTAACGTGTAGCTAGAGTGCCGTTCATCACTTGACAGCTTTGCAAATTCCCAGCCTGCCAATCACTGTACAAGGGGAACACCCATCCACTGCCAACAAACACCCACACCATGAGGAAGGTGATAAGCAAACTCTCCACACAGTTGGTCCCCTGGCGGCCTCTGTTCCGTCCTTCTCCATCCTCCTCCTCCTCCTTCTTCTTCTGCCGGCAGAAGCACTGCTTGACCGTGCTGATGCAGGTCATGACCACTGACACCACTCCAAACACAATCATCCATACAGGGATGAGGCGGTTGGCTCTGCAGTTGTTTAGGTCAATGGAGCCTTTAGGGGAGGGGAAGGGGAAGGGAGGGGAGTGGGAGGGAGGGGAGGGGAGGGGAGAGAGAGGGGAGGGGGAGGGGAGGGTAGGGTACCACAATGTCATGATTATCCAAAAACACACACAAAACTTACCAACGACAAGCAGAGCAATGGGCCAGGCAGCCATAATCAGAAAGCAGCAACTGCAGAGAACTGGGGAGGGGAGAGAGGGAGGGGAGAGAGGGAGGGAGGGGAGAGAGGGTCTCCAGGATAGATCATGTACCACCTTAGTTGTGTGTGGCAGTGCCCTCCACTTCCAGTATTGTTCCCCCCCCATGGGAGCATTGTGCACTAGTGAAGGCAGTAGAAGGGACTGGCCAGTGAAACTACCCCTGTACACAGGCTTTTGTGTAGGAAAGCTGGGTACATGTGACAGAGTGACATGCCATGTGTGACATAGTGACAAACCATGACATGTGACAGAGTGAGAAACCATGACATGTGACAGAGTGTCCTGTACCTGATCCACAGCAGCCACAGCAGAGGTCCCAGAACCCCTTGGCCCTCTCCTGGTTGTCTGAGCTCTCGCGCACACGCTGCATTCCACTACGCAGGTTGCCGTAGCCTGTCATCTCACTCATCCCACGCACAACCTCACTGTAAGGGGGAGGGGCATCACCTCCTGTGGGGGGGAGGGGGGGGAAGGAGGCAAGCAGCCATCATACTGTGGGCCCCACAGTGTTAACTGAGAACCATTACATGCTGGCACTCTTGTGTGGTGAGCCTTTCACCTTTGATTAGAAATGTGAGGGGGGCTACAAAGGCTACACAACTAGCACAGGCTATGGCCAGTTTTAAAATATTTGACAATGTTCACAGTTTGCAGACAGCAATTTCTGTGTAACTGCTAAAATGGCATTGCATAAGTTGTGGACAACCAAGTGAGTCCTTGCTGTTAGTCTACTGTGTGTTAACATAGTGTGGCACTGCCTTCATCTTGGAGAGGCTGGGGAGGGCAGCTGTTCTGCTCACACAGCTGCCAGCTGATGTCAATACACATTTACACATCACTGATTTATCATTAGCACCTAATCTACATGTTGTATGTGGAGTAGGGATTAATTAGTAACTATCCTAGCCCCTCTTTGCTCCAGTACAAGTGGCCGAGGGTGAAGAGAGGTCTCTTACTAGATCCGCACGGAGCTGGGGCAGACACAGCACACAAACACACACTGGGTTGGGGCACTTCGTTGGCTTGTTGTTTTTAACTGTAATTACTGGTCTAATTACCAGCCCTACACTGCAGTGAGGGAAGCAGCTCAAGAGGTGGGTGTGGTGAAACGGAAAGGCAACAACACACAGTGACTGTCTACCCGGCCAGTGGAGGGGTTGGACTGGTCGGCACACGACAGTTGCCGCTAGCCCGCGCGTGGTACCCCACAACTCAGCCTCGGCCTACTACGTATTAAGCTAGGCCAACCCTTTACTACAAGCTCTCCCTGCCACAGGCCGCGAGGCGTGCTGGGGACGCGTCCCGCGGGCGGGATACCATTCACTGGTAGAGCGCGCAGGCGATCATATGCGTGTACACAACTCACCTCCCGTGACAGTTTCCGCGTACGGAGGAGGAGCATCTGCAGACATAACCGTTTTCTGTAATCGACGAAAGAAGGTACACAGAAATATAACACCCACAGCAAATCACAAAGCGATAGAGAACGTGTCGTCACTGTGCTCACCTCTTCTCCTTCCATCGCGGCAAGCTTGCAATCTATTTAGGGGGCGGGTCCAATGAATCTGGCAAATAGTCGGGAAATCCTCCTTTAATTTTGTTAGTCGTCTATGAGCCGCTCCGGGAAGAAGCGCCCTGGCGTGTGTCGGTACTTTGCAGAGAGCGGGGGGTGCCACTTCGGGGAGCACTGCCAGTACCTACACGCCATGCAGGGGGCGGGCTTTCAGGGCCAGCTGCCCTCGGGACCTCTGTCGTCTGTTGGTCAAGCGGTGAGCAGAGGCAGCAGGGAGAAGCAGGGAGGCGGGGGACGGAGCAGGGACCCAATAGTAACACAAGCATTACTTGGTCCGTACCAGAACTACACATTGAGCAGCAGCACATGCAAAATAAGCAACAAAACAGAATTCTACAGCAAACTACATTCTAGTACAATCCAGTTTAGGTGACTATCATATGACTGTCATGTGACCGTCTTAGTCTTCATTTGAAACAGGATGTACGCACAGGCTGCCACACATGCCACGCACGACATCACACACAGCAAGCAGAGGCAGAGGAGGACAAAGCTGTACATGGTGAGGAGACTTCCAAAGGCGAACGAGAAGGTGCGGGGCTCATAGCAGTGAGCTGTAACTAGAGTGCCGTTGAACACTTGGCAGGCTTGCAAATTCCCAGCCTGCCAATCACTGTACAAGGGGAACACCACTACACTGCCAACAAACACCCACACCATGAGTAATTCGGCAAGCAGAATCTCCACACAGGTGGTCCACTGGTGGACTCTGTTCCTTCCGTCTCCTTCCTCCTCCTCCTCCTCCTCCTCCTCTTCTGCCGGCAGAAGCACTGCTTGACTGTGTTGATGATGGTCACGACCACTGACACCACTCCAAACACAATCATCCACACAGGGATGAAGGGTGCGATTCTGCAGTTGTTTAGGTCAATGGAGCCTTTAGGGGAGGGGAGGGGAGGGGAGGGGAGGGGAGGGTACCACAATGTCATGATTGTCCAAAAGTACACACAAAACTTACCAACGACAAGCAGAGCAATGGGCCAGGCAGCCGTAATCAGAAAGCAGCAACTACAGAGAACTGGGGGAGGGTAGGGAGGGAGAGAGGGAGGGAGAGGGTCTCCAGGATAGATCATGTACCACCTTAGTTGTGCGTGGCAGCGCCCATCCTCTGCTTCCAGTATTCAGAGTGTCCTGTACCTGATCCACAGCAGCCACAGCAGAGGTCCCCAAGCCCCTTGGCCCTCTCCTGGTTGTCTGAGCTCTCGCGTACACGCTTCACTCCACTACAGAGGTTGCTCTAGCCTGTAATCTCACTCATCCCACGCACACTCATCCCCGTCACTGTGCTCACCTTTTTTCCTTCCATCACGACCAGCTTGCGGCTATGATTTGATGTAGCGGGAGCCCGCTAGGGATTGCACAAGAGTTGCAGCTTGCAACAATCGTGACATGAATGTGTTCACCTCTTCTTCCATCGCGGCAAGCTCTTGCAATCTATTTAGGGGGCGGGGCCAACATCAATCTGGCAAATAGTCGGGAAATCCTCTTTTATTTTGTTAGCCGTCTATGAGCCGCTCCGGGAAGAAGCGCCCTGGCGTGTGTCGGTACTTTGCAGAGAGCGGGGGGTGCCACTTCGGGGAGCACTGCCAGTACCTGCACGCCATGCCGGGGGCGGGGTTTCAGGGCCAGCTGCCCGCGGGACCTCGGTCGTCTGCTGGTCAGGCGGTGAGCAGAGGCGGCGGGGAGAAGCAGGGAGGCGGGGGACGGAGCAGGGGGGCGGGGACAGGTGAGGGACGCATCTAGAAGAGCTCTTAGTTGCTACGCACATCTGTACCCAGCTGGAATAGGCTTAAGATTACTTGCGTGCCTCCCTCCCCTGCACTGTGATGGTCCTCCCCCTCCACTGTGACGCCCCTCCCCTGCGCTGTGATGCCCCTTTATACTTCAGCTGGCACTGCGTTCCACCCCCAGTACGCCACGCAGGGCAGGGACGGTGTGTTTGGTGGAGTTGACAGTGTTAGAGGAAGTCGACAGCACTCCATGCTCCAGCTGTGTGAGTTGGGGGAGGGTGCAAGGGTGAGGGGGCGAGTTGTAGTGTGTGGGGTGGGGTGGGGTAGTGTGTGTGGTGGGGTGGGGTAGTGTGGGGTGGTGTAGTGTGGTGTTGTCTCAGTGTCACGTTCACGTTGTACTGGTGTCCATCCACAGATGGTCCCAACTCCATTGATGCTATCATGGCCGTGAGTAAGCTCCAGATTGCACCCGGAGGAGGGCCTGGACCAAGGGGTGCTGCTAATGATATTCATAGGCCACGCTCACTCTTTGGACCTGATAAGGCAGGGGGAGGGTTTGCTCCGGTCCGGCCGGTGCCGCTGAGGGGAGTCCCCAACAGAGCGTTTTTCACTTCTAACATGGCACAGAGGACAGGGTGAGACGTGTGTGTGTGTGTGTGTGTGTGTGTGTGTGTGTGTGTGTGTGTGTGTGTGTGTGTGTGTGTGTGCATGTGCATGTATGTGTTACGTGTTACGTGTGTTTTCTGCTCTCTCTCTCTGTTCTTGACTCAGAGAAGGCAAGCACTTGTCCGGTGCACTCACCAGCCTGCCCACTCAGCGTTTGCGAGCACCGAACAAGACGTCATCCCAGGTGTGTATTGAGGGGAAAGGAGGGGTGTCGAGGTGATGGGGGAGGGGTGTGTGTAGTGAAGGGGAGGGGGACGTGTGGAGGTGAGGGGAGGGGGAGGTGTGGAGTAGAGGAGTGAGGGAAGGTGTGGAGAGGGGGAGGGAGGAATTGTTATCAGTGGTGGACCACCCTGCAGGCGGAGGCTGTGGGCGGGACCACATACTTTCTCCCCAAGAACCACCAAGTGGAACACATGCCCGACCACACCTACTACCGTGCCCCTCCCTCCCATGTGGCCCAGGAGCGTGGCACCCAGGTCCAGTCCCTGTACCCCAACCCGGAGCTTGCCAAGGACCTTTCGCAGAAGTCCCTTCTGTCCCATGCTCAGCTTCCCCAGGATGACGCTAGTGGGTTGGGTGTGGCATGGGCGGGGCAAGGCGGGACGATCATAACTTTATGGTATTAGAGCCTAACCATAGTGATTGTGTAGCCATAGAGTTGTGTACAAACCTACCTCTGAAATAGGGACACCTGTCTAATCAGGACACTGTCCCAGAGGTGTCCGGAGTAGAGAGGTGTTGTTGTATGTACTGTGTCTGCATGATCAGTGCACCCTGGCAGTGCCATCCCTCTGTGCCCGAAGGTGTGCCATGTGAAGTGGACCACTACCACAGCTTGTTTCCGCTGGAAGCCATTGACACCACGCCTCCTGATCGTCAGGGGCAACGCACGTTTGGCTACGCATCAACTTGCTACAAAGCTATTGACGCAAGAGACGGACTCCTCTACGTCATCAGACGTATCCACGGTAGGAGGGGCCATTTGGGGGCGGGGCACATTGGAGGTGGTAGGAAGGGCAGTAGGGGTGGGGCTTAGTGGAGGTGGTAGGAGGGGCCATTTGGGGGCGGGGCACATTGGAGGTGGTAGGAAGGGCAGTAGGGGTGGGGCTTAGTGGAGGTGGTAGGAGGGGCCATTTGGGGGCGGGGCACATTGGAGGTGGTAGGAAGGGCAGTAGGGGTGGGGCTTAGTGGAGGTGGTAGGAGGGGCCATTTGGGGGGCGGGGCACATTGGAGGTGGTAGGAAGGGCAGTAGGAGTGGGGCACATTGGAGGTGGTAGGAGGGGCCATTTGGGGGGCGGGGCACATTGGAGGTTATGGGCTGTACTCATACCGGTCCTGCCCCCACCATGGCCTCCTTTGGGATGCAGGATTCAAGCTGGGCAGCACAAGAGCTGTGAATGAAGCTGCCAAGTGGAAGAAGGTGTCCCACCCTAACATTGTCTCTCTGCGGGAGCTCTTCACCACAAAGAGCTTTGGGGACAACTGTGAGGGGGAGATGTGAGGGGGAGGGTGCTGTGAGGGATATGACGGACACGCCCTGAACACTCCCCCCCCCCCCCCCGCCCCATTATCCCTGCAGCACTGGTGTTTGTGTACGACTACCACGCGGGTGCAGACACGCTCCTCTCCTGCCACTTCAGCACCACGGGCCCTGAGGGGCTGCATGGGCCTCCAGTGCCACTGACAGAGGACGTTCTGTGGCAGTACGTGCTGCAGCTGAGCTCGGCGCTCACTGCCGTGCATGCCAGTGGGCTGGCAGCTCGCTTCATTGACGCCAGCAAGGTCTTGGTCACTGGGGGCCACCGGCAAGTGTGGGAGGGTTGGGTGTGGGTGTGGGTGGGTGGGGTGTGGGAGGGTTCGGTGTGGGTGGGTGTGGGTGGGGGAGGGTTGTGTGTGGGTGGGGGGTGGGTGGGTGGACAACTGTGGTAGTGGTTGGGTGGTCATGTGCCATTGTCTGTTGGCCCAGGATCCTCCTCAACAATGCCGGTATTGTGGATATCCTGCAGTTTGACGGCTCCTCCCCCACTCCCAGCATCGTGGAGCACTACCAGCAGGAGGACTTGGTTGCTATGGGCCACTTACTGGTGTGCCTAGCAACAGGGTCCCTCACCCCACCAGATGAAGGCAGCTATGCAGAGAGAATGGGTGAGATCGCTGTGAAGTTCTCTGAAGATGTCACCAATGTTATCAGGTAAGCAGCTCCCACACTCCACGGAGAAGAGTGCTAGATGTGAGGTGTTTTGAGTGATCACCACGCAGCAGTAGAGGGTGGTGTATGGCACCCCGGAGTGCTGTGGAGCTGCTGCATCCTGCGACAATGTCCCTTGCTGTCCAGGTACTTGCTTCGCCCCGCCCAGTTGCCCCACCCCCATACTGTGTCAGGCATACTGCAGTGGACAGCTCCGCGGGCCCTTGCAGCCCTCGACACCTTACGACTACGGAAGGACCAGGTGGAGAATGAGCTGGCGCGGGAGTTGGACAACGGGAGACTGTTCAGACTGCTTGCGAAACTGGGAGTGGTCAATGAAAGACCTGAGTGAGGAAGGGGGCTCCCCTGGGCACATCACCAAGTGTCTCTGTCAGGGTTGCTGTGGTGTGTGTGTGTGTGTGTGTGTGTAGGTTTGCGCAGGATCCCAACTGGTCTGAAACTGGTGACCGCTATTTGTTGAAGCTGTTTCGAGACTATCTCTTCCACCAGGTGACCCCAGAGGGAGAGCCATGGGTGGACCTGGCACACGTGGTCCAGTCTCTGAACAAGGTAAGGACCTGCCTGGCCTGCGGGAGGAAGGCACTGTAGCACGTCTGTTTGGTACAAACCCTCCAGCTTCTGCTGTTAAACAGTATACATGTCATGCTCAAACTACCCATCCACCTCTTCCCTTCCCCTCCCCTCCCCTCCCCTCCCCTCTTGTTGCCTTCAGCTGGATGCTGGCACTGATGAGAGAATATGCCTCTACTCCAGAGATGGCAACACTGTCCTCATAGTGTCCTTTGCTGACCTGCGACATTGCCTAGAAGCTGCTTTCGCTGAAATTGTGTTTGCAGGTCCTCCACCTCACCCCCCACTGCGGGTAGACAGCTCAAAACATGGTCCACAGTGAAGAGTCACCGAGTGCCTCTCAGTTTGTACAGTGCAGAAGTATTTTAGTCCAACGGGAGTTATTCACTTTGTACTTTTTTAATTCCCACCCCTGAATTAATTAATGAATTACTGAATTATCTGTCAGGTCACACTAGCTACAATAAGTGGCTTGTTTTACTGCCGAGGTGTCATTGCCAGTTTACTTGTATAGCTTGAGCATGTATTACATGAGGTAAGACAGCAGTGTCCCCTGCACAAGGTGAGACAGCAGTGTCCCCTGCACGAGGTAAGACAGCAGTGTCCCCTGCATGAGGTAAGACAGCAGTCTCCCTTGCATGAGGTAAGACAGCAGTGTCCCCTGCATGATGTAAGACAGCAGTCTCCCTTGCATGAGGTAAGACAGCAGTGTCCCCTGCATGAGGTAAGACAGCAGTGTCCCCTGCACGAGGTAAGACAGCAGTGTCCCCTGCACGAGGTAAGACAGCAGTGTCCCCTGCACGAGGTAAGACAGCAGTGTCCCCTGCACGAGGTAAGACAGCAGTGTCCCCTGCACGAGGTAAGACAGCAGTGTCCCCTGCACGAGGTAAGACAGCAGTGTCCCCTGCACGAGGTAAGACAGCAGTGTCCCCTGCACGAGGTAAGACAGCAATGTCCCCTGCACGAGGTAAGACAGCAATGTCCCCTGCACGAGGTAAGACAGCAATGTCCCCTGCACGAGGTAAGACAGCAATGTCCCCTGCATGAGGTAAGACAGCAGTCTCCCTTGCATGAGGTAAGACAGCAGTGTCCCCTGCATGATGTAAGACAGCAGTCTCCCTTGCATGAGGTAAGACAGCAGTGTCCCCTGCATGAGGTAAGACAGCAGTGTCCCCTGCACGAGGTAAGACAGCAATGTCCCCTGCATGAGGTAAGACAGCAATGTCCCCTGCACGAGGTGAGACAGCAGTGTCACCTACACATTACAGTATAGGAGCTTTCCCAAGCATGAATATCGTTATATTAATAGTATCCACACCCAAAAAGGCAACATTTTATTGGTAGTTCATGTCAGTTATTGGGTCAACAGTCCTCAATGTCATGTGACCACATGGGATTGGGTCAACAGTGGCTTCACTGTATTGACCCAACCCCATGTGGTTGAGCAATCCTCAATGTCATGTGACCACATGGGATTGGTATACGGTTTTGCTGTAGTCTGGCTAGCTAGACCGTCCCTAAGTGCCCGTGGCCTGCTAGTCTCGCGCGCCAGCCTCTATTATTGCGCAATCGCGTCTATTTCACCGCGATTGCGCAATAAGGGATATAGGGGCTGGCGCACGAGACTAGTGGCCTACGGCGCTTATATTAGGGGACGGTCTAGCTAGCTAGACTAGTTTTACTGTATCCAAGTGCGTTATAACGCAATTGTACTGTTCCCGTTTCCTTGGAACACGAGCAAACGGTAAGCTTTCTCCACGGCCTGGGATTGTGATTAATCTGGGTCAACTGAGTCTCTTCAAGCCAGTAACTGTCCTGTGTGCGCGTGTGCACGAGTTTGAACTTTACTGTGGCCACCACTTGCATGCGCCACCCGTCCCCTGCCCTTGCGCACCACGAGCCACTACCAGCTGCTTTGCTACCGTCCAGGGCAGGCAGGGCGGCCTCCCCTTCCGCGCCATGCTACTCGATGTGTGATCCGACGAGACAGTGGCACTGAACAGAGCTGCACGCACACACAGCCTCTTCCTGCCCTCCTGCACGTGTGGCTGCATTATGGGGCACTGCAAGGAGACACTTGGATGTGTCTGTCTGTCTGTCTGTCTTTCTGTCTGTCTTTCTGTCTGTCTGTCTTACACCTCCCCCTCTATGTAGACATGCCCAGTGGTACGAAGCTCAAGGACCTGGTGAGGAAGATCCGCAGTTGCAAGACCCAACAGGAGGAGAGGGATGTGGTCCAGAAGGAGTGTGCGCTAATTAGAACATCATTCAAAGAGGAGGATTCAGAGAGTCGATCGCGCAATGTGGCTAAGCTGCTCTACATCCACATCTTGGGCTACCCAGCACACTTCGGACAGGTATGAGTGTGTGTGTCTGTGTGTGTGTGGTGTGTCTGTCTGTGTGTGTGTGTGTGTGTGTGGTGTATGTGATGTGTACTCCCTTGTGCCTTCAGTTGGAGTGTCTGAAGTTGATTGCGTCTCCCAAGTACACGGACAAGCGTGTTGGGTACCTCGGAGCCATGATGCTGCTGGATGAGAGGCAGGACGTGCACGTGCTTATCACCAACTCAATGAAGAGGTGAGGAGAGTGTGTGTGTGTGTGTGTGTGTGTGTGTGTGTGTGTGTGTGTGTGTCTGCCTTAACTGTGGCCACCTAGCTGGGTGATGGAGGGTGACGACCAGGAGTTAGTGGCTGGGAAGCAGCACACCAATGAGATCCGCACGATCCAGCCTACAATTGTGTGTACAAGTGTACAATTGGTATCCGCTTGTCTTGCCGCAGTGACTTGAAGCACCAGGTCCAGTATGTCCAGAGTCTTGCCCTCTCTGCGCTTGGTACCATTGCCTCCCAAGAGATGGCGAGGGACCTGGCTCACGAGGTGGAGGGACTGCTCAAGGGGTCCAACCCTTACGTCAAGAAGAAGGCCGCTCTGTGCGCTGTGAGGTGAGTGAGGGGGACAGGAACTGCACGACGGGTTGTTCAGCATGTGGTGCTGAGCTCCTGAGTCCTCCCCTCTTCACCCATCCTGCCCTCCCCTCCCTCCTCCCGCCCCTGCCCTGCCCTCCCCTCTGTCCTCTCTCCTGCCCTCCCCTCCCTCCCCCTCCCCTCCCTCCTCCCTCCCCCTCCCCTCCCTCCTCCCTCCTCCCTCCCCCTCCCCTCCCTCCTCCCTCCCCCTGCCCTGCCCTCTCCTCCCTCCTCTCTCCTGCCTTCCCCTCCCCTCCCTCCTCCCTCCTCCCTCCCCCTCCCCTCCCTCCTCCCTCCCCCTGCCCTGCCCTCCCCTCCCTCCTCCCTCCCCCTCCCCTTCCCCCCTCCCCCACTCAGGATTGTGCGCAAGGTGCCTGAGCTGATGGAGATGTTTGTCCCCCTGACTCGCTCCCTCCTCTCAGAGAAGAACCACGGCGTGCTGGTGGGCGCAGTCACACTCATGGAGGAGATGTCTAGTGCCAACCCAGACTCCATCCCACACTTGAGGAAGGTGTGAAGGGGTGTGGCAACAAATTGGGGGCGTGGTAGCACATTGGGGGCGTGGCAGCACATTGGGGGCCTGGCAGCACATTGGGGGCGTGGTAGCACATTGGGGGCGTGGCAGCACATTGGGGGCTTGGCAGCACATTGGGGGCGTGGCAGCACATTGGGGGCTTGGCAGCACATTGGGGGCATGGTAGCTTGCAAGAGTACCAGTGAACCTGAGCTTGCCCTGCCCCCCTGCAGTTTGTGCCTAATCTTGTCCGTATTGTGAAGAGCCTCATTCAGTCCAACCACTCCCCGGAGCACGACGTGTCGGGTGTCTGCGACCCCTTCTTACAAGTATGACCGACTGATGCCACTGCAGGGAGACGGCTGGACTACATGCACACTCCTCCCCTCCCCCTCCCCTCCTCTCCCCTCCCCTCCCCCCTCCCCTCCTCTCCCCTCCCCTCCCCCCTCCCCTCCCTCCCCACTCCCCTCCCCTCCTCTCCCCTCCCCTCCCCCCTCCCCTCCCTCCCCTCCCCCCTCTCCTCCCCTCCCCCCTCTCCCCTCCCCTCCCCCCTCCCCTCCCCTCCAGGTCCAGATTGTTCGTCTGTTCCGTGTGTTAGCCCAAGGAGACCGGGAGACCAGTGAGCAGCTCAACGACGTGCTAGCACAGATTGCCACAAACACGGACTCACACAAGAATGCTGGTCATTCCATCTTGTATGAGACAGTGCGGGCAATCATGACCATCAACTCGGAGAGTGGGCTGCGTGTGTTAGGTGTGAACATCCTGGGCCGCTTCCTGCTCAGCCATGACCGCAACATCCGATACATCGCCCTCAACACACTTCTATACACAGTCAAGGTGTGTAGGTGTGTAGGTGGGTAGGTGTGTGTGTGTGAAGGTGGGTAGGTGTGTAGGTGTGTAGGTGTGTAGGTGGGTAGGTGTGTAGGTGTGTAGGTGTGTAGGTGTGTAGGTGTGTAGTGTGTGTGTGTAGGTGTGTAGGTGTGTGTGTGAAGGTGTGTAGTGTGTGTGTGTAGGTGTGTAGTGTGTGTGTGAAGGTGTGTAGTGTGTGTGAAGGTGTGAAGGAGTGTGCTGTGGCTGCAGGTGGACTATACTGCGGTGCAGAGACACAGGGCCACTGTCCTGGACTGCCTCAAGGAGAACGACGTGTCCATCCGACGGTGAGTTGTAGGCTGCAGCTCTGGCTGCTAGCTGTCCTCCACCTTCTTGTGCCCTGGTTCACCTCTCGCTTGTCACAGACGGGCACTGGAGTTGTCCCTTGCTCTGGTCAATGAGAACAACGTGCGTGTGATGGTGAAGGAGCTTCTTGCCTTCTTGCGCACTGAGGCAGATGTTGAGTTTAAACCGTACCTTGCCTCAAATCTCATTTTGGTTGCCAACAAGTGAGTGGACGGGTCAATCTCAGCTTTAATTGACAGTGAGGAGTGCTCGTGTTATCCCCCACCCCCCACCCCTCCTGCAGGTATGCTCCTGACAAGCGATGGCAGTTGGACACTGTGTTGGACGTGCTCATCGTGGTAAGTATGCCCCTGGTGTCACCACTGCAGACTGCGTAAGCTCCCCTCCCCTCCCCTCTTCTCCCCCTCCCCCTCTCCCCTCCCCTCCCCCTCCCCTTCCCTCCCCCCTCCCCCCTCCCCTCTCCCCTCCCCTCCCTTCTTGTCTGCCCTACTCGCAGGCTGGTAGCTATGTCAGGGATGACCTGGTGGCTGGTATAGTGCGGCTCATCTCCTCCACTCCAGAGCTGCAAGGCTGTGCCGCTCAGCTCCTCTACCGTGCTGTGCTGAAAGATGACAAACAGCAGTCTCTAGTACAGGTGAGTGACAACTAGAGTTGACAGGTAGGTGACAGGTAGGTGACAGTAGGTGACGGGCAGAAGTGACAAGTAGAGGTGAGCAATCAGACAGATAGTGACAGTTGAGGTGACAATTAGAGTGACAGCTAACTGACAGCTAGATGTGTCAGCACAGTGACGTCAGCTGAGGTGTCCGCGGTGCTAACGTGACTGTTGCCCCTTCAGGTGTGTGTGTGGTGTCTCGGAGAGTTTGCTGACCAGCTAGTCAATGGACAGGTCGAGGGGGAGGACAGCACCCCGGTATGTCACACACGGACACGACCACTCCCCATCCCGTCCCTACAACTGGTGTCCCATCTATACTCTGCACAGGTGGAGGAGGGGGATGTGGTGGGGTTGATGGCCCAGCTACTGAAGAGTCCAGGGACTTCCCCTGTCACTAAGGATTACATCATCAATGCACTTATGAAACTTACTGCTCGATTCAGCCCTGCTGTCAGGTACCATCGACTCACCACCACATGCTGCTACAGACACAAAAGAACGGCTGTTGACTGCTTCCTTCCTGGCTCCATCTCTCCCATCTTCCCCTCCCCTCCCCCCTCCCCATCCTCCTCCCCTCCCCCCTCCCCATCCTCCTCCCCTCCCCCCTCCCCATCCTCCTCCCCTCCCCCTCCCCATCCTCCTCCCCTCCCCCCTCCCCTCCCCCCTCCCCTCCCCCCCCCAACCCAGCCCCCAGCTCCTCTCTATTATCCAGCGTTACAAGACAAGCATGGACGCAGAGATACAGCAGAGAGCAGTCGAGTATGACATGATATCAGTGAAGTACTCAGCCATGAAGACGGGTCTCTTGGAGAAGATGCCTCCCATGGCAGTGGGGGAGGAGGCGGGAACAGCCAAGGAGAGCCCCGCCCAGGACACACCCTCTGGGGGAGTGGTCCAAGTCCCCACTGAGCAGGAGCCATTGAAGGTGAGACTGTGTGGGTGGGCATATAACTGTGGTCACACATGCATGCACACACATGCATGCACACACACATGCACACACACATGCATGCATGCACACACACGCACACACACATGCATGCACACACGCATGTACGCACGCATGCACACACACGTGCACACGCGCACACACGCACGCACACACACATGCGCACATGCGCACACACACACACACACACACACACACACGCTGGTCACAGCCGGTAGTCTTGTGTCTGTTTTGCTGCTGCCACCTCGGCTGTTTTGCCTAGACAGGTGACTGTGAAAGTCAACATTTAGCAGTGCCCACCTCTTGTGTGGGAACAGTGCCACCCTTAGTGCATTAGCTCAAGTCTAATGTAATTTAGCAGGAATGTCTGTCAGTGCTTTGTTGGTCCCCTTCCCTCCCCTCCCTCCTTCCCTCCCCTCCCCTTCCCCTCCACTCCCCTTCCTCCCCCTCCCCTCCCCTCCACTCCCCTCCACTCCCCTCTACTTCCCTCCCCTCCCCTCCACTCCCCTCCCTTCCCCTCCCCTCCCCTCCCCTCCCTCCCCCTCCCTTCCCCTCCCCTCCCCCCTCCCCCTCCTGTAGGCACCCCAGGGCGGCACCTTACTGGACCTCCTTGGTGATGACATGCCTGTGGCCCCGCCCCCACCTTCGGAGCCTGCTCGGCTGCCAGAGGCTGGTGGACCAGAGCTGCTAGAGCTCCTTGGGGGCGGGACCAGCACAGCAGCCCCTGCGAGTATACCCCAGTTATCAACAGCAGGAGAAGTGAATCTGTTTGATTTGTTAGGATCAAATGAAGCTCCGCCCACCACTGAGTCAGTGGGGGACACGGGTAGGTATTGCTGTGTGAGGGGGAGGGGGTGTGAGGGGGAGGGTGTGTGTGAAGGGGAGGGTGTAAGGGAGAGGGTGTGTGAGGGGGAGGGTGTGTGAGGGGGAGGGTGTGTGAGGGGAGGGTGTGTGTGAGGAGGAGGGTGTGTGAGGGGGAGGGTATGTGTGAAGGGGAGGGTGTGTGAGGGGGAGGGTGTGTGTGAGGGGGAGGGTGTGTGTAAGGGAGGGGATGTGAAGGGGAGGGTGTGTGTGAAGGGGAGGGTGTGAGGGAGAGGGTGTGTGAGGGGGAGGGTGTGTGAGGGGGAGGGTGTGTGAGGGGAGGGTGTGTGTGAGGAGGAGGGTGTGTGAGGGGGAGGGTATGTGTGAAGGGGAGGGTGTGTGAGGGGGAGGGTGTGTGTGAGGGGGAGGGTGTGTGTAAGGGAGAGGGTGTGAGGGAGAGGGTGTGTGTGTGTGAGGGGATAGTGTGTGTGTGTGTGTGTAAGGGGGAGGGTGCGTGAGGGGGAGGGTGTGTGTGTGAAGGGCAGGGTGTAAGAAAGAGAGGGTGTGTGTGTCTGTGATCCTCCCCCTCCCTCCTGCTAGCTATCCCGCCAGTGACTGCCTTTGAAGGCAAGGGGTTGCGAGTGGTGTTCACCTTCAGCAAGCTGCCCTCCACCCCCACCCAATGCACCATCACTCTCACTGCCACTAACTCCACACCTCACACTATGTCAGACTTCCTCTTCCAGGCGGCTGTGCCAAAGGTGGGCAAGCATGTGACTTGCATGTGACTTGCATGTGACCCTGTTAACCTCCCAGCCCCTCCCCCTGTGCAGGTGTTTGAAATGCAGATGCTCCCCCCTTCAGGCAGCAGCGTGCCCTCCAGCAGTGGCGGCCACATCACTCAAGACATCAAGATTAGCAACTTAGACAAGGTGGGCACTGGATGGAGTGCACACACGACCTGTGGATGTGTGTACTAGTGCATGAATATATTAACTCTTTGTCTGTTGCCCGTAGCAACCACTGAGGATGAGGATTCGTATAAGCTATAGAGTGAACGGAGTGGAAACACTTGAGCAAGGAGAAATAGGCACCTTCCCTTCGCAGCTGGTGCAGTAGGTGCGCCACTGCTGCCCACTGAGCATGCTCAGTTGCACATGACACTACTATAACAATTAGTGTATGTAAAGACGTGATATGTGTTTAATTTTGCGAGTATAATTTGTATTCGAAAATACACGAGTTGCTCGTGTGCCGGAAATAATGTAAAAGCGGAAGTGTAGAGATAATCGCTGATTAATTTGTCGTGTTATCGGTGATGTCGCCTGGAGATACTGCGTGCGAGTGTCTAGTTGTGTGGTTGTCGAGGCCGACTTGAGTCTGCTAAGAGAGGAGAGGAGGATCATAGGCCGTACGGGGCACGCACAGAGGTACTCATTCGCAGCTAGTGTCCGGCTGTCCACTCGTGTTTGTGCCAATGTCGGACCGCTCGGACGAAGAGGACGAGGCTTTGCCACCACGCGAGGGAGACAAGGCGCCATCTCCTGCTGCCTCTGACGAGAAGAGACGAACGTCGTTGTTAAAAAGGAGGTGAGTGGTGGGTGGGGCCGCTGGGTGAGGTGGCGTGGTAGGTTGGGTCGTTTGTATTCAGATATTGACTTGTACGAGTCCGTTTTGAAAGGGCGAGCCTGTGTAAGCGCGTGTAAAGGTCACACACTTCCCTTGCAGTGTGTGTGGGGGTGGGGTGTGTGTGTGGGTGAGGGGTGTGGGTGAGGGGTGTGTGTGGGTGAGAGGTGTGTGTGGGTGAGAGGTGTGCATGTGTGGAGGTGTGCATGTGTGTGGGTGAGGGGTGCGTGTGTGGAGGTGTGCGTGTGGGTGCACATTTGCACACATGCACGTGTCTCGGTGTTGTGCGTATGGCCATTGCCCCAGCCCAGTCCATCTCTTGGTGATGTCCGTTTGGAGGTGACAGTGACTTCTGTTACAAGGCATGTTATATCTGCTTCATTGGTACCTCTATTAATAGCCCACTCTGACATCACACAGGCCATGGCAGGATGTGTTGATTGATATAGTAAATCTCTCTCTCTCTCTGTGTGTGTGTGTGCGCCCACGCATGTGTGTATATGTGCGCATGTGTGTGTGTGCGTGCGCGCGCATGCGTGTGTGTGTCCCTAGCCAGTGCAATGTGTTGATGGCATGCTGCCGAAGCATTGTCCACATTGCTGCCCCTACTTGCCAGTCAGAGGGCTCCTCACTCCAGCAGCACTTTGTTGGGCTTCCTCCTTGCCTCTGTGGTGATAGGTCCATGAGGCAGGCATGCTAATGGTGTGAGTCGGGCGCAGTGGCCGCCTCCTTATTGTGGCATGTGTCAATGTGTTGATATGCCCTGTGTGTGCGATGTAGACCTGTTCCTCGGTGGTGTAGTGCAGTGTGTGGGTCTGTGTTGACGCCTTGTAACACTGCTCATGTGGGCGGGGCCTGTGACATGTCCTCTGTTGTTGTGCACTCAATGGCTGAATGCTATCAGCACTGGCACCGGGTAAAGTTGAGAATGTGCTCCGTGTGCACTTCCTGTGTTGGCCTGTTGCAAGTGTGTGTGTGTGTGTGTGTGAGTGTGTGCCCATGTGTGTGTGTGTGTGTGTGTGTGTGTGTGCCCATGTGTGTGTGCCCATGTGTGTGTGTGTGTGTGTGTGTGTGTGTGTGTGCCCATGTGTGTGTGCCCATGTGTGTGTGTGTGTGTGTGTGCCCATGTGTGTGTGTGTGTGTGTGTGGCATAGGGAGATCCTTTGGCAGTCAGCTGTTTAGAGGTAGCTGAAGTGACGTATAACAGTGATCCCAATTGACGTGGTGCAAGTTTATTGTGAGGGGAGGTGGGGGGAGAGGGAAGGGAGGCGGGGGGAGGGAAGGTGGGGGAGAGGGGAGGGAGATGTGGGGAGAGGGAAGGGAGGTGGGGGAAGAGGGAAGGGAGGTGGGGGGCAGAGGGAGGGAGGTGAGAAAGTGGAGGGGTTATTTGATATGTGAGGTGTGAAACTGTGGCACCTGGCTCGTTCCAAGCCTCAGGATGACAGGAGGCCTTCCCTCTGTGCCCCTACCCCTCGTAGGTATGCAATCATTGAGCTCCTGGACACGGAGAGGAGTTACATTGACAAGCTGAGGGGCGCTATGGAGGTGGGCAGCAAATGGAGCTCTCTGTAGCAATGGGTGTGTCCTGACCTAACAGTGATGCATGCCCCTCCCCCTTTAGAACTACCATCGTCCCATCATGGGGGGCGGGGTGGAGGGTGTGGTGGGCGGGAAAGACATCATAGAGATAGCCCCTATCATCTTTGGCAACATGGAGGAGATTCTACAATTCCACAAGGAGTAAGACCCTGTTGGATGTGTGTACTGATATGGGGGCGTGACCACAGTTTCTGTTTGCTGCTTAGGGTTTTCCTCCCAGCCCTGGAGGGTTCTGACCAGTCTGTGGACCAAATTGTGGACTGCTTTCTCAGACATGTATGTCATTATGTGTGACGTGACATGACATGACATGACATACTGTGACGTGTCACTCCCCACTCTCGCTGCCACAGAAACAGCCCTTCTCCATGTACACGCCTTACATCTTAGGTCGCTCGAGTGCGGTGTACTGGATGAGGCAGGCCAAGGAGTTCTTTGAGGTGCGGTGGTGCATTGATGGTGAAGGAGGTATCTTATTAGTGGTGTTAATTCAGGGTCTCCCCCCCACCCCCACCCCCCACTCAGTCCCTGAGGAGGACCCTGGGAGATAAGATCGAGTTGCAGAGTTACGTAATCGCTCCTGTGCAGCGCTTCACCAAGTACAAACTCTTGCTAAGGGTAAGACCCTCAATTAGTACCCTGGGTGAGCCCAGCCCCCTCAGACCACTCCCCTCCTGCAGGACATTGCCAAGTACACAAGGTATGTCGGAGAGGATGCGGCCAAGGCCGAGGAGGCTTTCCAATTAATGACCACCCTGCCACAGGAGGCAAATGACATTGTCTGCATCAGTATGATCAAGGGTCTGCAGGTGGGTGGGGCTAAAGGGTGGGCGGGGTCTTAGAATGTGACACCTCATGCTGTGTTATATGACCCCTCCCCTTCCCCCTGTGCATGTGTGGTTGACAGCACGACCTCTATGGACATGGCCAGCTCCGCCACAAGGGAGCGGTGCAGTTCTGGGACTCTGCCCCCTCTCGACGCCCCCCACAAGATGTGCAAGTGTTTCTGTTTGACCTCCGCCTCATTATCACCGAACTGCAAGACGAATCTGGGTTTTACCACTACAAGACGGACTGCATTCTGGTGTGCTGGGGAGGGGGTGGGGAGAGGAGGGGGAGGGGAGGGGGTGGGGAGAGGAGGGGGTGGGAGAGGAGGGGATGGGGAAGGAGGAGTGGGGAGAGGAGGGGGTGGGGAGAGGAGGGGATGGGGAGAGGAGGGGATGGGGAGAGGAGGGGGTGGGGAAGGAGGGAATGGGGAGAGGAGGGAATGGGGAGAGGAGGTGGGGAGAGGAGGGGGTGGGGAGAGGGGGGGATGGGGAGAGGAGGGCTAGTGAGAGGGATGGTTCGCAGTCACTGTCATGTGAAAATTGTGTGGCTCCTGCAGTGTGTGTGTTGGGAAAGGCTTGGTAGTTGGCTTGACTAATTGAGAGAGCCTTGTGCGTGAGGTCATTTATTAGTCGTGGCTTCTTCCCTGGTGATAAGCGGTATGGTGGGGGTGGTATGGTCAATGGCCGCTGCCAGAGCCGTGACTGGGTGGTGAGCTGATTGAGGGGACGTGTGAGTTGACGACACGAGGTGGACCACTCCCCTCCCCCCGTGCAGACTCACTCTGTGCAGGTGATAGAGGAACTAGAGGGGGATCCCCTACAGTGGTCACTGGTTTACCAAGACAAAGATGAAGAGAAGTACTTCTATTTTCTAGTGAGTCCAGTGGCACCCACCACACCCCACCACATCCCTGCCACACCCCCACCACACTCCAACACTCCGCACCACTCCCCCATCACTTCCCCACTCCCTGCCACTTCTCACCACATCTCACCACTCCCTCTCCACCCACCACCCCTCCCCTGCCACTCCCCCCCCCAGTCTTCCTCAACAGCAAACAAGGAGGAGTGGGTTCAGAGAGTGAAGAAGATCCTGCAGTCGCTGGAGGCACTAGCTAGAGGTGACCTCCGTGCACTGCTGCTGCCACCCTACACTCCTCAGCCATGTCTTCTCACCACACATTGCAGGTTTGAGAATAAGAGGAATGGACGTCAGTGAACCAAAGGCAAACGGAACTCACATTCCCAAGTAAGCTGCCACCGCACTAAGGTTATTCCCTTCATCCACCTCTCTGTACCACTCTCCATTCTCCCTCCATTCCCTGCTTCCAGTGGTCTCCCTGGCAGACAGCTGTCCACTGCGACTAACTCCAGCTTAGAGGACTTGTCCTCCTCTGACCTTGATGATGACCGGCCCCAGGGGACTGAGTACCGGGTGCGTTAATGGCAGAGACACACCCCTGCTGGGGGTGTGGCTGGCCCCTCCCACTGACCACTTCCCTCCCCTTGCAGCCTTTGCCAGAGAAACTGAGAAAGAGTCCCAAAGTCCTCAAACGGAAGGACCGACCACTGACGACCACTTTGGTCCCTCGCAAGTTTCTCCCCCTTTTCCCAGAGTGCTACCAGGTGAAGGAGGAGTGCAGTTTGGCCCAGTCCCACTCTCCACAGGTCTTGCGGAGGGAGACATTCGCTGGCGAGCCCCCATTGTCACCTGGGTGTGTCCAGGACAACAAGCGGAGAGCAACCCTCACACCCAAAGTTCTTATGAGGTGGGTGGGACCAGTGAGTGGGTGGGCGTGCATTGCTACTAGCACATCCTCCCTGCCCCGCCCCCTAGGTCCATCCTGCGTGTGTCCAAAGGTCGCAAGCACTTCCATAAAGCCAAGCGAATGTACAGTAGTGCAGAGCGAGGGGAGTGGCCCATCCAAGGGGGACAGGATGCCCTCGTCAAGTCACCTTCCATGTTTGACGCAGCACGTTGCCGCAGTCGGAGTGACATGACAGTGTCGTCATCTGACGAAGATGAACCTGTTTTGAGCCCGAAGCCTTCCTCTCCACGTCACGTCATGGTGGCTGGAGCGCACTACCAGACAACGATATTCATAGGCCGAGAGGATGTCCAAGAGATGGAGGCAAAGACACACATACTGACGGCGCACCCCGGCGAGGTAGCCCTAGCGGGAGACGGAGTGGTGTGCGGTGTTGAGTGGAGTCTGTCTGTCTGTGTGCAGGTGTTTGAGGTGCGAGACCGCTCATCTGGAAGTGACTTTTGGTACGTGCGGCGGTTGCACGGCATCGTGGATGGCCAGAAGGAGGAAGGCTGGGTGAAGGCAAGCCACCTGGAGCCCTACCACGGTCAGAGACATCTGTGTGTGTGTGTGTGCATGTATGCGACTACTGACAAATAGCGCCTCCCCTCCCAACCCACAGCTCCCTTTGTGCAGTGCGAGGCCTCAGAACTGTACAAGATACAGAAGGAAGTGGGGAGGTGTGTGCCTCTTGACCTTTGTACTTTGACCTATGACCTCATTGTCCTCTCTTCCCCTTGTGCAGAGGTCGCTTTGGATGCGTCAAGACATGTCTGTCGCGGCAGGAGCCTGCCCAGTTTGTGGCCAAGATTATTCCAAAGTCAGAGATGAGCTTTGCTCAGTTTGCCTTTGAGCTGAATGTGGCCCACGGCCTGAGGCATCCCAATCTAGTGCGAGTGAAGGAGGGGATCGAGGAGAAGGCAAACTATATCATCATCATGGAGAGGTGGGGCTCTGCAGTCATGTGACAGTCATGTGATAAACATGTGACAGATGTCAGCCCATACAAATGAAAGGAAAGCTTGAGTGAATTGTGCATAGATTAATTTAAAATAGTTCAGGGCCTCTTGGCCCAGTTAGCAATGACCCTTCCTTGGCTGAGCTGTGCTCAAGACTTCTGCTTTGTTCATTGCCAACATGCTTTGAGTCACTGTCAAATCCTTTCTCCAGAATCCCGGGCTTCTCCCTCATCCCCACAATCTTGAGCAGAGAAACATTTTTCGAAGCTGATGCGGCTCACTACTCGCGTCAGCTGTGTGCTGCGCTCGGCTACATGCACCGGAGGGGTCTGCTGCATTTGGACGTCAGGGTGAGTGGGCGGGGCCAGTGAGTGAGTGAGTGAGTGGGTCAGTGGGTGGGGCTAGAGCTGTGGGTGAGTGGGCGGGGCCAGTGAGTGAGTGAGTGGGTTAGATCTGTGGGTCAGTGGGTGGGGCTAGATCTGTGGGTGAGTGGGCGGGGCCAGTGAGTGAGTGAGTGGGTTAGATCTGTGGGTCAGTGGGTGGGGCTAGCTCTGTAGGTGAGTGGACGTGTTGGTTGCTCCTCCCACCCCCTCAGCCGGAGAATGTGCTTGTGCACAACAATCGAGTCAAGCTGTGTGACTTTGGTGCCGCCCGCTACCCGGACATGGCAGCCATGTTGGCGGTGGCCAAGACAACCTTAGAGCCTGAAAAGGTATGTGTCACAGAGCCATGGCGAACTGATCAGCACAAGTGACACCTCCCCTCCCCTCCCCTCCCCTCCCGGCAGATGTACCACAATGCTTATGCTCCTCCTGAGCTGTTTAGTCAAGGTGCAAAGACAGACAAGACGGACATGTGGGGAGTGGGCGTGGTCACGTACATCATGTGAGCTAATGTGTGCAGTGAATGCTGACCAGCACCTGTGAGCCCCTCCCCTCCCCTCCCCCTCCTCCCCTCCCCTCCCTTCCCCTCCCCTCCCCTCCCCTCCCCTCCCGTTAGGCTCTTTGGCACCCTTCCCTTCAAAGGAGCTCAAGCGGTGCACACAGTGGCCAAGATCATGGACGCCAAGCCGGACCTCAACAGTCAGCTCACCTCGGACGAGGCACAGGACTTCATTGAGCAACTGCTCAAGAGACAGCCAAGGTGAGGGGCGGGGCGGGGTTGGGCGGGGTAGGCTATTAAGTGTGAGACTCAGCCGGGATATAGACACTTTGGAAGATGTGGGGGCTGGATC
>OZ025875.1:8194305-8235316 GCA_964019415.1 Ianthella basta
TCCCTCCCGCCCCTCCCCTCCCCACTCTCCCTCCCCTCTCCTCCCCTCCTTCCCCCTCCCCTCCCCTCTCCTCCCCTCCTTCCCCCTCCCCTCCCCACTCTCCCTCCCGCCCCTCCCCCAGCTGCTCTCAACACCACCTGCCCCACCTCCCTGTACCTTGGAATTGAATCAGCCAGTTTCTTTGCATTTGGTGCAGTGTCTTGCACAATCAGTGTTGCCATAGCGATATGTGTACGAGTGGGTGAGAGTGGAGCTGCCTGCAAAGGTTTTGCCTGTTGGTGGGTGGTGTGGATGATGGTCATAGCAACCTATGGCATTCTGATCTACTTTGGATGGGACGCCATTTTTCGTCCGACCATCCATCCATTGGAGAGGCCAGTGGAATGCAGTCTGTTGGTGACATACTCGGCCTTTGGTGGTCTGGTACTGGCTCTGGCCCTCTGCTGTCTGCTGGTGGTGCTCATGATGCTGCTGTGCTGTGTGTGCCTCATCTCTGTTGCCAAGGCCAAGCGATGAAGGTGGCACAGTGAGCAGCCATCTTGTGAGGCACCCAAATGACACTTTTATCGTTTTACATTCCCCGTGTGTTTGTACTTGTCACTGCATGCCAGACAATTAGGTGTGGTCTACAACTGACTTGAACTGTCTGCACTTGCTTCTCTTGCTATGGAGCAGTCTTCACAGACTATATTAAAATGGTGTACATATTAATATTGAGTACCGAGCACTGCCACATTTTGCAGAGGTAGTGGTTGCACAAGCTATTGGTAGCTCCATTCAGCATGTCCTGTGGGAAGTGGCCACATCAATGTGAATAGCTAGGAAACGTGGGGCCCTCTCCAAAGTCAGCAGGAAATGCACCCCGGGTCCAAACGGCGCTGCATGGGCTGTTAATCCAGTATACCCACGCCACATCCGACAGCTGTAGCTGAAGGTAACGAGTCATGCATGATTAGAAGTTAGACACATCAATTACCATAATTACACGTACCACAGCCAGGTATAGGTTTGCACAATTCCACACGCATTCTTCATGGTATGTCCAGTTTCTAGCAGCCTTCACACATAATTTCTCCTCTAGTCTCTCCTGCCCTAGCTCCTTTGCTGCTAGCCTCCAGTGGCGCACGAAACACTTCGCCTGTTCCTTGGCTAGGAGCAGAGCAGACCTACAAGTGCTCCAGTGCCTCTTCGTTAATTGTCGGGGATGTCAGAGGACCGCTCTTCAGGCGCTTCAGGCGGCTGACCCGGCCGGCCGGCACACACAGGGCTGCTGCAGAGGTTGCGGCACACAACGTTATTGTGGCTGCAGGAGGCGTCGCCTTTGGCCCACGCACTACGTGCGTGGGATTGATCGTTTAAATTAATGTAGGGATGCTGAAACTGGAACTGCATGCACTGCAGCAAGCAGGAAGTATAGTACGGTAAGATGCTGACCCGTACACGTGGATTGGTTCGCGTATTGTCGCAGAGGCTTACGGCCAAGAGCTCCCGTCGGTGAGCCGGTCCGGTCCCGGTCGATCTAAGGGAAATGACCGGGTTGTTACTTGTCTTGTAACCCCGTCCCGTCAGGTGGCTGGCCACCAGTGGAAGGGTACCCGCTGGGAGGCCCCGCAAGGAAGGGTTCTTCGCTCCTGCCGAGTTCACTCCACACTCGCGTTGTCTGGTGGGATGGGTCTGGGACGAGGAGATCTGGCCCTGGAGGGCAGTAAAGGCGAAAAAGGTTGATTACTGGGGAGGGGGGGGGGGGGGGGGGGATATGAAACGGTCCTGAATCATGCCGTATGCAGTTGGATACCCTTTGCACTAGTGGCCTTGAAACAGCTAATGATGCATCGAGCTCCATCCTTTTTCTCCTCGAATTATTTCATCTCTCTCCCTCCTCCCTCCTCCCTTAAAATCCCTCTTCCCTCCTCCCTCCTCCCTTGAGGTCCTTCCTCCATTGAGGTCTGCCCTCCCTCCTTCCTTTGCTTCTCTCCCGCCTGCCCATATTTTCTGTTTTATGGTACTGTGATGTCTCCCCTTCCTCCGCAGGTGGTCCTGGAGGTGGTTCGCAGGATCATTGAGGACGGGGAGGAGGATGTGGCGCTCATTTGTGATCCTGACCAGTCATCGTTCACTCCAAGTGAGCTGTTAGAAGTGCGGGACCTGATGGGCCGGCAGGAGGGGGAGGGGCACAGGCTGGAGGTGTGGCCCATTAAGGTGGACTCATGCTACTTAAGGGACAGTGCACCCACATTTGTGGTGTCTCCAAGTGCACAGGATGTGAGGGGCGTGGCATGGACCTTTACCGAGTGAGTCTGTGTGTGTACCTGATGAGGGTTGTGGAGGTGAGACTACACAGTGTGTCTTTGTGTGCTGCAGGTTTGGGTACATGCTCCCTCAAAGTATGTGGAGGCATGACTCCACTTTAGCTGGTAGGATATGTCGGAGTGGTGGCTATCGCTGTTATGAGTCTCAGTTGGGAGTGGAGGGCGGGGCTCTTGCTTTTAATGGGGCTGGCACAGTGATCACCACAGAGTCTGTTCTGTTGGACAAGCGACGTAATCCCGGTTGGCTGAAGGAAGATGTGGAAGAAGAGCTCAAGGACTACCTTGGCTGTGAGCGGGTGGTCTGGTTGGAGAAGGGCCTGCCGTACGACAACACTGCAGGGCATGTGGACAACATGGCCACCTTTGTCAGTGAGAGTGAGGTGGTGTTGGCATGGATCGACGAGGACCGTGACCCTGCTCTGCACCACAGCCTCAGCAAGGCCAAGGCCACGCTGGAGACACACGGCCTCACCGTGCACAAGCTGCATCTCCCAGACCAGCTGTTCCGTAGTCCTGATGAACTCCCAAAAGACCCCACCTACAGGGATGTGTCCCTGAAGTGTGGATTCAACCTGCCAGGCTCTTATGTCAACTTCTACATTGCCAACAAGGCGGTGGTGATGCCGATGTTTGATCAGCCTCACTGGGACAAGGCGGCACAAGAGACACTCACAAAACTGTTTGCACCCTCAGGGCGTAGTGTGGTGGGCGTGTCCTCACGAGACCTGCTGATGGGCGGGGGCAACATTCATTGTCTCACACAACAGGTCCCCTCCCCCCCACAGTGAGGGGGCGGGGCAGGCAATAATTAAAGATGTGTAATTAGAATTGACTCCTGTTACAATTGAGCACATCGTACTGAATCAGTAGGGGAAAAATTTTGTTCCGCGAAAAATAGCACGGCGGGCAATTTCCAATAAAATGGCCGTCGGTTAGAGACTTAACGCAGGCATGAATCGGTTTTCTTGGGTCACGGCGGGCGAGTATTCGTCTGGTGAGCGCGTAGTTCACCAGCAGAAGGGAGTGCGGCTGTACGATGGAGACGGAAGAGTAAGTGACCGGGCCCTGATCGGGCGGAAGGAGGTATAGCTTATTGCTTGTGTTGCAAATTATCGCATCTCCTTCCATTGGCGCGAATAGACCAACTTCGACAGTGGGACAGTGTCACTGACCAACTTGCGACTGATTTGGGATGACGAGGAGCAGGAGGTGAGCTTGTCTGGTCTGTTTTGTGCGTCTGTCTGTGTGTGTGTGTGTGTGTGTGTCCTTAGTTAGTTCCCTACCGCCCCGCCCTGCGTGGTCAAGGACCGCACGATGGCGATGGACCTGAGCTATGTGACCAAGACGGAAGAACTGCCAGGGTCGCTGACCCGAAGGTGGGCGAGCAGCATTGACCCCGCCCACTCCACAGTCCCTGGGAGGCCAGGGATGGGCATGGCATGGCATGGTCTTGGGCCAGCCCTCCTCTCCTCTCTGCAGTGCCAAGGTCGTGCTGCACCTGAAGCCAGCGCGACCCACCCAACCACCAGGGCCATCTGTCAACGATGACACCAGCTTCATCCGACTGTCCTTCAGGAAGGGCGGGAGGGATGAGGTGTGTGTGTGGGGAGAGGGGGAAGGGATGTCTGTCTTGTGTGTCAATTGGGTTGTATTGGTTGGTGCAGTTTTCTCAAGTGTTGGAGGACCAGTTGAGGCTGAAGGACTGGGAAAAGCAGAAGTCCCTCCCTCAAGCCCAGCCCTCTGCCCCCGGGGGGTCCTCCCGGATGAGGGCAGGTATCATGGGCATCGAGAGGGACATCCACCAGAAGCAGAGCCGGGCAAACGCTCAAGTGTCGGAGGCCTTCAAAGACCTCGATGCCCTCATTGGCAAGGTGGGCCTGCATACTGCTGGGCCAGGGGGGGGGGGGGGTAGCCTTGTGCGCCAGCCCTTATTATATATTGTGCAATAATTTGCACGTGGAGAAATAAGGGCTGGAAGTGGAACTAGGGATGAGTTTGGCATTGGCAGCCATGTGCCAGTGGTGGTTGTCCCTTCACCATCCCTCCTCCATCCCTCCTCCATCCCCCCTCCATCCCTCCTCCATCCCCCCTCCATCCCCCCTCCATCCCTCCTCCATCCCCCCTCCATCCCTCCTCCCACCCAGGCACGTCTCATGGTGGACATGCTAAACCAATATGCTAAGAAGGTGGAGGAGAAGAAGGGGTCAGTGACTGATGATGAAACGGTTGCCTTCAAAGCTGCCCTCCTGAGTGTGGGCATAGCAAACCCTGTCACCAGGTCAGCTCTGTGATAGCGAGCCTAACGGAGTGACTGTAACCTGTAGCAGCCGAACCTCTCCGCCACAGGGAAACTCATGGGAGTGACACAGCATACCACAATGAGTTGGCTCGGCAAGTGGCCGGGTTCCTGGAGCGTCCGCTGATGGTGAGAGAGGAGAGGGGAGGGGAGGGAGGGGAGGGAGGGGGAAGGGAGGGGAGAGGGAGGGGGAGGGGAGAGGGAAGGGGAGGGGGAGGGGGAGGGGAGGGGAGGGGATGGGGGAGGGGAGGGGAGGGGAGGGGAGGAGAGAAGGGAGGGGAGGGGAGGGAGGGGAGGGGAGGAGAGGAGAAGGGAGGGGAGGGGAGGGGGAGGTGAGTCCATCCGCCTGTTGCTGCCTTGCCTTGCAGGAGAGCGGTGGTATAATGACACTGGCTGACGTGTACTGCCGCTACAACAGGGCAAGGGGATTTGATGTAAGTGGACCACTGCTACAGAGTCACTGCCCTGTCTGTTGGGGGGGGGGGGGGTGTTTGCAGTGGGGCAGTTGCCAAGATAACGGCTGGTGTCTGTTTCATTCTGTGGTAGTTGGTCTCTCCTGACGACCTGTACACAGCTTGCAGCATGTTTGAGAGGCTCAAGCTCCCCGTGAGGTGAGCTACAGCAGCCGCAATATCACTGTAGTAATGCGTGTAGTCGCTGTGGTGGTGACCGTAGGGACTGCAGTGTGTAGTGCTGTACAAGTGGGTAGCAGCTGGGCAGGAAGGTGGGATACCGTACACTTTGAGGTTTTAATTTCATGATTTCCAGCCTCCTACAGAACTCCGTGGCAGACCAACTATTTAGTTGAAGGGTATTTTTGGGCACAGAACAGTAACATGGCACTTAAATAGATAAATCACTTCTGTGCTACGTGGCGGCCATCTTATTATGATGGTGCATATAATTATAATGATAGTGGAGAAATTTCGCAAATTTGGTCAAATTGCAAAATTTTGAACATTGAACCTCGCAAAAATTTTTTCTGCTATATGGTAGGTAAGTAGGACAGGTTGGGGGGACAAATGGGGTGACAGGTGGGCGGTCTTGTGGCACAGAATGTAATGCATGCAAGTCTATGCCACATGACTAGTGGTACCTGTCAAGGAGGGCACAGAGCCATGTTTGTAGCCTCAAGGAAGTTCTTTGGGAGCTTCTGGAGGTTCTGTGACCTTGTATACTGCACAGAGGGAACACTGTCTCACAAGGGTTGTGTCATAGTCAAATGAAAATTGTCACTGTCACATGTCACACAAGGGCTGTGTCACATGTCACACAAGGGTTGTGTCACATGTCACACGAGGGCTGTGTCACATGTCACACGAGGGTTGTGTCACATGTCACACAAGGGCTGTGTCACATGTCACATGAGGGCTGTGTCACATGTCACACAAGGGTTGTGTCACATGTCACATGAGGTCACATCGCTTCAGGTTGCGCCAGTTTGACTCAGGAGTGCTTGTTGTCCAGTCCATGCTGCACTCGGAGGAAACAGTTGTCATGGAAACAGCTAAGATTGTGAGTTGGCCTGACAGGAGGTGTGACCTGAGCTGTGGTGATGCTCTGCCCCGCCCCCTCAGGTGGGGGAGGAGGGGAACCTGACAGCCGACCAGCTAGCCCGGCTCATTGGTGTGTCTGTGGTGCTAGCCACTGAGAGGTGAGGCAGCTGCTCATTGGCTGGTGCAACACCTTCCTCCATGGGGAGTGCTGGTGTGTGTGTGGGGGAGGGGGAGGGGGTGTACTGTTGTAGTGTTGGCTGCACAGCTGTGTGTGGTAGTAAGTGGTCTCCTCTCGCTGCACAGGCTGCTGACAACTGAAGGGGCTGGCAAGATTTGCCGTGACCAGTCCATTGAGGGACTCTGTTTCTTCCCAAACAAATTTGCAGACTAGCTGGCACCTTATAATGTGCAGTGTATTGTGGTGTTGTACTAGTGTGAGCAGTGTGTTCTGTGTGTGTGATGAGAAATAATGGACTGTGTGTGTCAGGGGAACAGACTGCAGCTCTATCGGATTTATTGTCTGCATATGAAGACAGCCGTGTCACCTCTCCACGTAACTAGCCCGCAGACTGCATGCTCAGTTAAGGCAACCAGTATGGGAACTTGCCTTCTAACACACCTCCAGGCAAGCTGCACCTCACAAATGTGCTAGCCAACTACTTCACACAAAGGACAGCCATTTTGTATAGAAAATAGAACTGATATGAACGAGAAATTGAATACAAAATAAAATGACACTGAGTTTGATGGGGGGTGTGTACTGTTGGTCCATGTCATGGGGGGAGGGTCATTGGTGGTCGTCGTGACGACACACGCATGTACCTGTGTGGGAAGGAGCAGCTGAGTTCTACACTGCCACAGAATCAATCATTTAGGCAAAATTTCACTAGTGGCTGTCTGAAGTGTGCCATTTTAATTATAATTATTTTCATGGTTTAGTTGCAAATGGCACACACATACACGTTTGTGCGTGTGTGTAGTTCTCACTTGTCTCTAAGGTACTTCTCGTGTGTGGCCCTCTGCGGGTGGGTGGGGGCTGCACAGAAGGCACGGTGGAGGTCTCTAGTGCAGCACTCAACCTCCTCCCGACTGTGTCCAGAGCAGAGCTCCAGGGAGGCAGACTAGCAGACCAGACAGGAACAGACAGGTTAGTGGGTGTTGCATCACACAGCCAGCCACCCCACCCCCTCTCACCCAAGATGGCTGCCCTAGAGTATGCAGGGCCAGCCTGACCGCTGACGCAGCTATCTCAGAGGGAAGGTACTTGAGGAAGAGTTCCCCACTGACCATGGAGAGCTCACAGAGGTACTGGAGAGGGGAAGGATGCAGTGACACAGCTCCTCATGCCCCAGCTAGCATGGCTCCATGCTCCTCCCACTCACGTGTGCTAGCAGCTCACACTCCTTGTTAGAGCGAGTGGCCTGGATCAGCCGCGGCAAGAAGGTGGCACAAGTGGGGCAGACCAGCTTCCACTCCAACTCTTGCAGCACCACCTGTTCCATCTGAACCACCTAATGCAGCACACACACACACACACACACACACACAAACCTTGCTAGCCTTACTTATGTAACGTAAATGATATCTACCAGACATCCACACACGGTAGACCCCTAAAGCAGTGTTGCAGTGCTCTGTACCTGCCGCTTGGTGTAGGTGTCATCAGTGATGTAGACAAACTCTGCTATCTCCGGGGGGTAAATCTCCTCGAACTTGGCTGCCAGGTACATGCAGGTGGTTCCCAGGAGCTGGAGCTTGCTCCTGGAGACGGACATCTTGGAGAGGAAGCGGTCCAGGTAGGCAATGGCCAGAGCGAGTGTGTCCAGTGAGAGGTGGTACTCCTCGGCCACCTCCTGCAGCCAGTCCACCAAGATGGAGCGCATGTTGTGTGTGAGGTCGGGCTGGCGGCTCATGTAGCTCGCTGATGGACGGAAGTGCACCTGGGGGGGAGGGGGGGAGGGGAGGTGTGACAGGTTGCTGTGGGCTCATACACAAGGGGACATACCTCAGCTGATCTGAGGTACTCGAAGGTCTCTGCTGCATACTCCAATGACGTGCCATCTCCCACGCTATTCACATTGACCTCAGTGGACACGCCCCCTGCCCCAGGGGAGGGAGACAGGCACAAGGGGGAGTCCATGCCTGTGGGGAAGAGGTGTGAGGTTGGGTGCTGCACATAAGGGGCTGGGGGCGAGGAGGGGGGAGAGGGGGTGCAGCTCACCCCACAGGGGTCCCTCCCTCGGCTGCAGTAGCGCTGCTGGGCGGAATGTGGGCGGGACATCACTGGACCAGATAGTGCCGGTGAGGGGGAAGGGCCCCACCTGAGGCGGTGCACAGACCTGCATTGGTGGGGAGGAAGGAGAGTGGGAGTCAGGTGCTGCAGCGAACGGAGAAGTGGGGTCCTTGCGTACCTTGTCGCTCTTGTGCTGTCCGACCGGATGGGGGACGTTGCCGAGGTCAGCTAGAGCCCGTCGCTTGCTGGCAGAGCCCCCAGCCACCCCTAGGCGCTTCGCACCTGACGAGTCCCCACGCACTACAAAACAGGAAAGAGGAGTGGTTGCAGGAGGGGGGGGGGGGGGGGCGGTGGGCGAGGCTGACTTACTGTTTTCTTGGCTGCAGCCTTCGTTCTCGTCAGCTCGGAGCAGCCTAGCCTGGTCTCCGGTGAGCCCCGGGAAGGGCGCTTGAGACATGTTTCGTTCTTCCGTCGCACGCTGCTTGATGCCTCAGCATTTGCCTCACAATGCGCAAGCCGTACGCTGGCGATCGCCAACTTGTCCGTCCGTTCAGCTCTTCAAACTGGGCCCGCGGCGCAGCAGCTCCAATGTGCTACCCGCCAAGCAAGGATGTGATTGGCGGGAATTTCAAAGAACGGCCGCCAATCATGAATATCATTAAGACCACTCTGCAAGGCTGCAGGCTAGCCTGGTTGGTCTTATTCTATGCTTGGACTATTGCTGATAGTTGTAGCTCATGTGTAAAGGTCTTGGCTTGTTGTCTGAGCCTCAGTCTGCCGGTGGATGCAGCCGCGGCCCGCTGCAGTGATTGGACGCGTCACGCGCTGATAATTTTTGAACGCGGGCGTTCCTCGAATCCAATTCAACTTCCAATTTGGGCCAAAAATGGCGGTGGAGAGCGATGTGTTGAAGAGGAAGGTAACCGTACCCACTCAGATCAGCCGAACCGTCTTGTACTTGATTTAACAAAATTCATGATTACATTATTTTTTACTTTCTTCGCAGTATTTGAAGAAGGCGAACGCTTTGAAGGGACGAAAAGCGAATTTGCATGCAAGGTGAGTTTCATCACAACTAAATGTACATGTTTCTTGCGATGGATAATAGTGACGTCACCTACTTGTGTACAGGTGCGCGGAGGAAGGTAATTCCAATGAAACTGTGCTTGAGGAAGGTGAACAGCTGTCTCCGTCTCCCTTGACTGGGCAAATGGTTGTGGAGTGCCCTTCTCTGGTCCATGCGCACAGCACACCCCTGGGCGTGTCATGTGACACTTGTGACGAAGCAGTAACACAGAACAAGCGGCTGAGCGTTCAGCTGGAGGCGCAGCGTCGTGCCAACCAGGAGCTGAAGCGACTGCTGGTGGCCTCTGTGGGCAGTGAACTGAATGGCCAGTTTGAGCGAGTGGCACAGGAGAAGGCCGAGCTCTCTGTGGAGCTGGAGGATACCCTGCAGCAGCTGACTCAGGACTGGGAGGAGATTGAGCGACTGGCCATTTCAGCGGACCTCTGGAGGTCGAAGTTTGTGGCCAGCTGTGTGATGGTGGAGGAGCTGTCCCAGTGGAGGGCGGCCCTCATACGGCAGCTGAGGGCGGGTGAGGTTGCCTTGCAGGACCTTCTGACACAGCATGTGGAGCTGGGCAGGGCCTTGAGGATAGCACAAGAGGACCTCCGGCACGTGCACTCCTCGTTTGCTACCTCTCTGCAGTGCGAGGGACGACCTGGAGGTGTGTGAGAGAGAGAGACCTGTTCTTTAAATTATGCTACTGTGCTGTCACTCTTGGGCATATATACCGTCACTCCAGTGTCACCTGTGTCACCATGTGACAGTGTGTGGGAGGTGTGTGAGTCGTTACAGCAGATGAGTAGTGACCTGTGTGAGTGGGTGGGGCCTAGGCGACACCCCAGCACTGGTCACGTCCACCGGACAAGACATCCCTTAAAGCCCACTCCAGTGGAGGCGGCAGCCACAGAGGTGGGCCCACGCAGTGCATGGTGAGGTGCTTGCCTTGTGTCACCCCCCCCCCCCCCCCCGTGTGCATGGTGAGGTGCTGGCCTTGTGTCACCCTCACCCCCCCCTGTGTGCATGGTGAGGTGCTTGCCTTGTGTCACCCCCCCCCCCCCCCTGTGTGCATGGTGAGGTGCTTGCCTTGTGTCACCCCACCCCCCCTGTGTGCATGGTGAGGTGCTTGCCTTGTGTCACCCCCCCCTCCCGTGTGCATGGTGAGGTGCTTGCCTTGTGTCACCCCCCCCCCCCCCCGTGTGCATGGTGAGGTGCTTGCCTTGTGTTGCCCCCCCCCCCCCTCCTGTGTGCATGGTGAGGTGCTTGCCTTGTGTCACCCCACCCCCCTGTGTGCATGGTGAGGTGCTTGCCTTGTGTCACCCCCCCCCCCCCCCCCCGTGTGCACAGGTGCTGCTCTCCCAAGATGAGCTGTTGATGGCATGTGAGCGTGTGCCAACAAGCACCACCTCTTGTGTCCACCCTCCCTCGGACCCCTCCCCCATGAGAACCCCTCGCTTACCATCTCTGTTAAAGACCTTTCGAGCCTTCCTCTCCAGTCGAGAAGACCACTCCGGGATCAGTTTCAAGTGTCGAAAGTGCAAGGGGAAGACCCTGGTTGTTTGAGGAAATTAAGCAATTATGTCACTATCTGTTTTCAGTGTCCATCAGGAACCATTCCAGTAACCCCACCCCCTGCCCCTCCCACTAATCCTCACCTGTAATTACTGCACATAGCTATATTTGATTGAGCAGAACTACGTATGATCACTGTGCATGTGTCAGTGGATGTGGCTGGGTCCCTCCCCTCCCCTCCCCTCCCCCCTGGCCTACCTCCCCCTCCCCTCCCCCTGGCCTACCTATCCCCCCACCCTCCCCTCCCCCTCCCCCTGGCCTACCTATCCCCCCACCCTCCCCTCCCCCTCCCCCCTGGCCTACCTCCCCCCCACCCTCCCCCTCCCCTCCCCCTGGCCTACCTATCCCCCCACCCTCCCCTCCCCCTCCCCCTGGCCTACCTCCCCCCCACCCTCCCCTCCCCCTCCCCCCTGGCCTACCTCTCCCCCCACCCTCCTTGCATGCCCCAATGCACCATTGATCTGTTCCATGTGGTCAATGCACTGAATTGAACACAACCCCTACATGACTTGTGTGCAAGGTCCGAACAGTCCCACTAGTGTGCGAGGTGCAGTGCCTCTTGGAGGACATGTCAGTGTATGTTGAAGTCCTTGATGATGGAGGAGATGTCGTTCTCTGTCTGCCGGTCAGCTATCACCTGGCAGGAGTGGAATGGTGGCACACGCACTGTGCATCATGTACGAAGTGTGTGTGTTGTGCACTGAACACACCTTCCGTGCCAGATCCATCTTCCCAAAGATGTTCCAAGTGAGCACGCCTACCACCACGCCCCCCTTGGTGTAAAACACTACGCCCTTTGAAAAGTCATCCTTAACCTCCTCACTCTGCACAGACAAAGCATGTCAATCACAAGTGGATAGTACAACAACCTTGCCTTCCCCCTCCCCCACGGTCTTGGCCATACCCACCTTGCCTTCCCCCTCCCCCATGGTCTTGACCACACCCACCTTGCCTCCCCCCTCCCCCACAGTCTTGGCCACACCCACCTTGCCTTCCCTCTCCCCCATGGTCTTGGCCACACCCACCTTGCCTTCCCCCTCCCCCACGGTCTTGGCCACACCCACCTTGCCTTCCCCCTCCCCCACGGTCTTGGCCCACACACCCACGGTGGGAAGTGCACTGTCAACGATGCCAACTGCCTCGAACCCAACCTTCGGGCCCACATCACTCCTGAGGGACAAAGCTCAAGCACATAAGCAAGCAGTCTCTTTCACCAGCCCCCACCCAACGCACCAGAACATGGACTGGTGGGTGAATGGCTTCCCTGCGCCCGTCATGTTCTCCCCTGCCAAGCGCCCACTGACATTGGCATGGTCGTGATGCTCCACACGTCGACGTCCAAGATGGGGGTCATAGAAACAAGCCACATCACCTGCCTACACAACAGGAGAAGTGTATGTGTCCACATCACTCACCACCCCACCCTGGTCCACACCACTCACCACCCCACCCTGGTCCACACCACTCACCACCCCACCCCGGTCCACACCACTCACCACCCCACTCACCACCCCACCCTGGTCCACACCACTCACCACCCCACCCCGGTCCACACCACTCACCACCCCACCCCAGTCCACACCACTCACCACCCCACCCCGGTCCACACCACTCACCACCCCACCCCGGTCCATACCACTCACCACCCCACCCCGGTCCACACCACTCACCACCCCACCCTGGTCCACACCTCTCACCACCCCACCCCGGTCCACACCACTCACCGCCCCACCCCGGTCCACACCACTCACCGCCCCACCCCGGTCCACACCACTCACCACCCCACCCCGGTTCACACCACTCACCACCCAGACATCTGTGCAGGCCTGAAGCTCTGAGTTGACACGGAACCCGCCATGTTGGGGGTCCACCTCCAGCCCCGCCCCCCGGGCCAGTGCAGTGTTAGGCTGCAGCCCCACAGCCAGGACCACATGGTCCACCTTCAGCTAACACACACGACGGGGGAACACAAGTAACAGGAGCACATGTCATGTGACCACTTTCTGTCATGTGACCTACTTCCTGTCCACTGTTGGTTGTGGCATACACTTTTCCATTCTTGTACTCAACCTTTTCCAGTGTTGTGTTGGGCAGCACCTCCACACCCTCTGGACAGGGGCAGGAGGGCAACTTGCTACACCCACCACCCACCACTTGCCATCCTCACGCGAACAGTGTTACAAGAGCTCACCATTTCTTGCTTGTTGTGTGGTCCACTCGCTGAGAGCAGGGGGCAGGACCAGCCCCAGGTTCCCCCCTTCAGGGAATAGCTGAGTCACAACAAGCTCACGCACTTTGCCTAAAGAACAAAACAAGATTAATACTACACTGTCTCTCCCTCCCCTCCCTTCTCTCCCCTCCCCCTCCCCTCCTTCCCTTCCCTCCTCCCCTCCCTCCCCCCTCCCTCCCCCCCTCCCACTTCCCTCCTCCCCCTCCCTCCCTCCCCCTCCCCTCTCCTCCCCTCCTCTTCCCCCAACCCTCACCCATGTTCCCCCCTTCAGGGAACAGTTGAGTCACAACACGCTCACGTGCCTTGCCTGGAGGACAGTGAAATACCGGTAGGACACAACCTGCCCCACCCCTTCCCCACCCACCAGTAGGACACAACCTACTCCACCCCTTGCCCCGCCCACCTCGGCTTGCTAGCGCCACTGCCAACTCGCTGCCCAGGAAGCCACCTCCCACGACCAGCACAGACTGCTTGGTGCTAGCCAGCTTATCCAAAGTGAGAAAATCTGGAATCTGACGATAGACGGACACATGCTTCTGCACCTCTGCACCAGCACCTTGAAAGAGGGGGAGTGTCTTTGGGACTCCGCCTACATGGTGAGGAGTGGATCTGTCACACCATGGACCAGCTATGACAACCGTTGTCATAACCCCAACCCTAACCCATCCTTCCCATTTTCAGATCCCATTCCCAATGCAGTCCCACTCTGGTGGTCTGTCTCACAATTGCTTATCTAATTGCCACATGACACTCACATCCAAGGAGGTAACTACTAGGTAGTAGCCACAACCAGTTCACTAAAGGCACACAACACTCAACACAACACTTCCAGTTCCAGTTCCCATTCCCAATTTTAAGATCTTAACCTGTGGCAATGAGGCACTTGTCAAACTTTATCTTGGCTCCGTTGTCAAGGGCAACCTCCTTGTTCCCTGGCGACAGGTGCACCACTCGCCGGTTGGCTAGCACGGCTGTCCCTCCCTCCTCACTGCCCTCCAGCTCAGACACATCCACAAACGAGCTCTGGTAGAACACACTGGGTGTGTATAGGGGGCGAGGCGGGACGGGGTGTGGTGGGTTAGGTGGAGACCACACACCCAGTGACAACCTTTCACGACAACTGCTCACTCAATGAATGTCCCTTTGGTCCAGGATGCCCTGAACCGAAGTGCCCTAGCTTGTTCTCGGTCCTCTTCCTGCCACAGAGCCTTGGACAGCGGGGGACGCATGTATGGAGGGTAAGCTTCATCACCTATGATCAGGATCTGTGGTGGAGGGGAGGGGGAGGGGGAAGGGAAGGGGGAGGGGGAAGGGGAGGGAGAAGGAGAGGGTGAAGGGGAGGGGGAAGGGAAGGGGAGTGCAAGGGAGGGTGGGGGGAGATGGTGGTGATCATTCCCTGTCACCTTGGCTGCCGGGTCCCTCTGCCGGATGGCGCTGGCACATGCGTGCGAAGCTGTGCCTGCTCCAATTAGCAGATACTGCACGTGTGAAGGGAGTGTTAGGGGGGCTTCAGTGGTAGTGGGGGGAGGACCCGACTGGGACGCCTCGGACTCTGCTTCCTGCTCAGGGTGGACAGTTTGTGACTCCTTGTAGCCCTCCTTCTTCAGCGAGTGCAGTGTGGGCGGCGGCTGACGCAGCTGACGGTACACCTGGGGGGCGGGGCAGACAGGTGAACGAGAGGAGAGGTGAGATGGTGTGTCAGGTCAGTGCCACCCACCACATAGCTGCCGACTGCTGTGGCGCCCAGCCCCACTAACAGGAGGGTGTTGCCTTCTGCACTCCCAGCTGCACTCCTGCTACTGGCTTGTCTCAAGTGAGCATGCACCCGGAGACTGCGGGTACACGAGTGAAGGGAGGAAGAAAGAGTCAGAAAGTAACTCGTTTGCCTGAGGCAATCAGCTCAGTGTGACATGGGCGGCCTAGGGACGCCATCCCCATGGATCAGCTCCAGCTCTGCTACCAACATCGTGTTAACATACACATCGCTCTTCGTACACACTCCACTCTAAGTGCACTTGAGCACGTAACAGTTTTCTGTGCGTTTGGTCGCAGTACTGCCCTACCTCCGCTGTGCGGTTCGCTGCAAGAAGCGCAGAGACCAGATGCTCCTGAAAAGTGCAAAGGAAGGCATTTTATAGATATTGCGCAACATTAAAATGGCCATCGAGAAGACTAGATGACGGTGCTGTGCAATGCGAGGAAAGTGATGCTCGCACACGCTGCTAAGTATGCATTGCGTGGGCCCCACGGAGTGAACCGACTCATATACATGCCGTGGACCACGCGTGGAGTGAGGGGGCTTTGTGCGCGCACGTCCACTCCCGCCCCTGCTCTCCCGTGGCGGCTGCTGGAGCCATTCAAGAACCCAAAGGTGGACCTTGTGTCCGCGCTACGCGACGGTTGGAAGCCATTGGAGGACGCGTCGTTTGCCTCAAGTCTGAAAGGTGCTGTTTTACTCTTCGCTGTGTACATGACCACGCGTGTGTGCATGTCTAACGTGTTGTCTGATCTTCCTGGTACCCTCTACACGCGCGGTGGGCCCGCAGCTCACGTCGAGTGCTGGCGATCGGAAGGTCGGAGTGCCGTGTGGCTACATCTCCCTCCCGCTCTTGGCTCATATATCCCTTGCGCCACCAACCTGGGCTTCGCCTTGCACCACGCTGTCGGGCAGCAGGTGGCGCTGTGTCTGTGGCTGGCCAAGGACAGACCCAACAAGTTGCCTGCATATGCCTCCCACCAGGTGGGCGTGGCAGGGTTTGTCCTGTGGGAGGAGCAGAACTCAGTTCTTGTAGTGAAGGACAAGTTCAGAGTGAGTGGGCTAGTGCGAGGGGTGGGACGGGGGGATGGTGGGAGGGATGGGGGGTGGGACGGGGGAGGGATGGCTCAGCTGTAAGGCCCGGTGGAAGTGGCGGACATGCTGTGCAGGTGCTCAGTTGAGTGTACCTCTACTTGTCTTCACTGGTGTAGCCAAAGTGGTGGAAGTTTCCTGGTGGTCTGTCTGAGCTAGGAGAGGGTATTCCCAACACTGCTGTGAGAGAGGTACGGGAGGAGACAGGGATTGAAGCAGGCATGTTGGCCACGTTGGGGGAGGGGTGTTTGCCGGTGACCAGGTGTAAATGCTCACCTTCATTTCCATCTCCCTTTGTCTTTCTTCCATCTCCCTCTGTCTTTGTGTGCTTGTGTGTGTGTTTGGCTTGCAGAATTCTACTCTGTCCTGGCCTTCCGACAGTTGCACAATATGCCTTCCTTTGGCAACTCAGACCTGTACTTCATCTGCCGAATGAAGCCACTGACATTTGACATTGACTATTGTCGTGAGGAGTGTCTGGACTGCAGATGGCTACCCCTAGCTGACCTTGCCACTGACCCTGACTCCACCCACCTCAGCCGCAGGATGGCTCAACTTGGCCTCAAAGGGCTGGTCGATGGGTGGGCCAGCGTGGACATTGCACTAGACAGCCTACCACTGGAGGTGGCCCCTGGTCGAGCCATCCACTACAAGCTGTGGCACAGGGCACTCTAGAGCGGCTTGATGCAGACAGCCTGTGCATCTATGGGGGGGGGGGGGGGGGGAGGCATTGTCCCTATTCACCCTCCCCCTGGAAGTCAAGGAATGTCAGTATATGCCCTTCCCCTTGTGTGCTTGTAACTATCATTTGCCCCACCTTAGAGACGTTTCCAAACGCTGTCTGTGCATTGCAAATACACAAATTCAGTACAAAAATTTGTCAAACAACAAACTATTTATTTACTAGTTGACTGTGTAAAGTGTTTGAAGTCCCACACCGTGACAGCTCCGTCTGACGATCCATTGACTATGACAATGCCATTGGAGTCCACACAGTTGGGAGGTGCAGAGCCACCTTTGAGTGTGCTCACGCACCGGGCTCTAGGCAGAGGTGGACAGCGACAGACAGACAGTGTGAGGGTGTGGTGCTGTGACAGTGACAGGGGGGTGTTGTGAGGGTGAGGTGTTAGGGTGAGGTGTCGTGAGGGTGAGGTGTCGTGAGGGTGAGGTGTTATGAGGGTGAGGTGTTGTGAGGGTGAGGTGCTGATGGCTCACTCGGAACAGCTCCACAGTTTGGTGCATCCATCTGTGCTACAGCTAACTGCCATGGCAATGCTGTCCTTGCCATCTCCAGCCACTAAACTCACATCCTTAACACTGCATGAACAGATCACATAGCACTATATTGGAGGGCATGCTAGGCCACACCCACCCTCAGTGCCAGACCACGCCCACCTGTCCTCATGACCCAAGAGGACCACCACACAACTACCGCTCTGGCAGTCAAAGCAGCTGACTTTGTTGCCATGGCAACAGAGAATGAGGTCCTGCAGGTAGAAGGAGGTAGGTACACTGAGCGGCCGGTGGAGGGGGCGGCTGCATTACCTCACACCTGCCTCCACTGCAGACTCATAACGGGGTCAGTTCGGCTGACTCGCAAGGTTTGCACCCTCTGGCCTGTTGCGACGTGCCATATGGCAATGGTCTGTGGCAAGACTGTGTCATGTAACTACATGCAGTGTGGTGGACAGCGTAGAACATTGCTGCCCAGCTCCAAGTGTATACCTTGTCCCCTGAGGCAGTGCAGGCAAGTTTGGCACTTGAATCCAGGTCTGCTGCGAAGACTGCTCCCTTGTGCCCCAGCAGCTGGCGCTGGAAGCGGCAGTGGCGGATGCTCCACAGGATAGCCTGCAGACATGTGACAAGATGGCCCCCAATTACTACTTGTGTGCGCCTTGTCTGCCCCCATCATGTGTGATGGTTACGTACAGAGTAGTCCTGAGAAGCGCTGACTAGCACGTCCTTCTGGCACTTGACAGACCACACAGGTCCCTGGTGTGCGAGGAGGGTGCGCTCACAGTGCCCAGACTCCAGGTTCCAAATCTGATGGAACAAACGTGACTATTATTGGCCTGTATTCATGGATGCCACAGACAGCCCACTCACTTTGATGGTGTGGTCATGTGACCCACTGACTAGCAAGTTCTTGCCATGGAAACACAGCGCCCACACACCTCGCTGTGGAGTACACGTACACACAACAGGTCATGTAAGAGATGAGAATGACAGGCACACTTGGTGCACCGCAAGAACCTCACCTGATGTCCCCTTAGAGTCCTCAGGAGCTGTCCGCTGCGCAGGTCCCACAACCTAATGGTCCTGTCCAGGCTGCCACTGGCCAGCACACTTCCCTTCACACTCACCCTCACCACGCTCCGTGCGTGCCCATGCAGTGACCGACCCCTGGACGTGCCACTTCGCCAGTTCCTTCTCAAGGCCAGCTCTTGCATGAAGAGTCCCAGCCAAGCTCCAGGCTGAGAGGGCCTCAAGGGCAGGGCTGGCAGGCATAGGACAGAGGTTGCTAGGAGATGCCCAAGTAGTGTCACACACTAGGAATGCACCTTCCCATCGCTCACCGAGCTGGCCCTGCCTGCACTTGACTTCCCACACTGCCTCGCTCCTGCAATGCACCCTCCATGAGTGACAGACATGGGACGCAGTCAGGATGTCTCTGGGTGCGAGGAACAGTAGTACCCGCTCTGTCAGGTCCTTAGGAAGGCAGGCAATGAAGTCCTTGAAGCGCCTGACCTACATAAATAGAAGGACACACACACACACACACACACACACACACACACACACACACACACACACACACACACACACACACACACACGTGCACATTGCACACTGAGCACAACCCTAAGTGCAGCACAGTGTGTCAGTGACCCACCATCAGAAGAGCTGCCAGGAGGAGTTGTGCCTCCTTGTCCATGTGATGTAGCAGGAGCTGTAGGACCTGCAGCTGTTGCCAGCCTGCTTGGAGGGAGGGAGGGAGTCACAAGGTGTGAGTGTGTGGCAGTGGCGGACCAGCCCCCATGCACTCACCCTCCAGCATGTCAGTGAACCAAGCCAGGAAGTGCCTCTCAGCCAGTGACAGCGAGGTTCCACCAGACACTGCTCTGCGGGAGGAGGCTACAGCAGTAAGGAGGGCGGTCTGGTGGTGCTAACACAGGGGTGCTTACAGTGGGGCGTCACTGAAGGACAACTGGTGCAGACAAGGGAATGCTTCCAGGTCTTCAACCACAACTGTGTGGTTCCTTTGTAGAAAGCCCCTTGGTGGAGTGGGCATGGCACTGAGGGAGTTTCTCCTGGCACTGGGTGTGGCACTGAGGGTGTGTCTCCTGGCACTGGGTGTGGCACTGATGGGGTTTCTCCTGGCATTGGGTGTGGCACTGAGGGTGTGTCTCCTGGAGGCAGGAGGCGAGGATGTTGGTCTGTCCTGCACCTTGCTCCTCCACGAGCCACTAAGGGCTGTCCCACGCACTGAAATGGGTGGCATGGTAGCTGGTCTGCAGGTGTGGAGGGAGAGGGGTGACATTCCCAGTCATGCAGCCAGGCTACAGAGTGGGTGGGGACCTGCAGTGCGGTCCGAGGGAGGACTCTGAGTGGGAGTGGCTTAGGTGTCTAGGAGGTGGGCGTGTCACAGGCGTGGCCCATCTTCCTGTGGCATGTTGGCCAGCAAACAGTTTCATTGCCTCCTCCTGTGGTGGGAGTGGTTAGAGGAGTGGGAGCGGTTGGAGGAGACTATTCAGCAAGCTAGGGAGGGGCCCCAAGGTGTGGGTGGGTGCTCACCTGGGTGTGAAGGACACAGCTCTCAGAGCGGTGGATGCCTCGCACCTAGAAGTGGGAGACATGTAGCAGACAGGGCACATGACTGTCACGTGACTACCACATCCCCTAACTCCTTACTGCTTTGTTCCTGGTCCTTGCAATGTATGCTCTGAGATCCCGCGAGTGAGGAGTGGACAGCGGGCGTGCCAGGCTCCCTGAGCTGGTTACGATTGGCTGGGATCCAAACAGGTTGTTACGTTGGACCAAGGGCTCCGTCGACTACAGGTACGAGAATAGGCCGCAGAGGGAGATCTGGAGGCATGCAAAATACCCAGTCTTGTTGCATGTTTAAACAACTTCACTCACCGTAATGACGTGCTCCATCACCTCTACTGGGCTACGAGGTAGGAGGGACTCCAGTACCACGGCAAACTGAAGGAAAGATACATTAGGTAATAAAGTGACCACTGATCCGCAGCAAGTGCCTAACAACGGACAGAGTCTAGTGAAATTAATCGACACTAACCGTTTCTTTGCTCCAGGTAGCAACCATGTGTAATAGATGATCCAGGGAAGTCTCAAAGTCGACGTTTGTTGCTCGCTTTCGGTGTCTGGTAAAATTCGCGCACTTGATATTATAGTCGGCCATTTTTGTGTCATCGCTAAGGAGACGAGCCCATAGCAACACTGGGACCTGCGGCACTTGGCGAGGTTTGCCTGTTCACGCATGTTTACACCTAACGCTGATCGCCTTGTACAGCCATATGGGGACTGCTTTGGTGTGGTGTAGGTTTGACTTGATTGGCGCTAATGCATGTCGCCGCCCGCCGGCAACTAAGCTCGGTAACATTGTTTGTTGGGCCAGTCCACTTTGAGCCGGCTAGTTATTGATGGCCCGTGAGGCTAGGCAGTGCTTAGTAGCCCCTACTTGCCTGCTGTTATTTGCTGCAGGCAACCTCGCTTTGGCGCTATAGATGCCTAGCCTTGCATGCCGATACGTTGCTGCCTGCAGCTGCCATGCTCTCCATGTGCCAATTGCATCTGGTTCTGTCGAAGACCTAGTGAACACTCTGTACACTATCCTACGTACCTGTATCTATTTTCTTGTATCAAATTGTCCACCAGAGCTTATTCACTGAATTTCTTACCTGATTGACAATGCATTTACTTGAATGGTGTTCCTTCATATGGTATGTGCTTTGTAGTTACAGTATTTTTAGGTCGGTTGTCCCGACCGGATACCGGTACCCCGGAAACGCTTGCACGATATTATATGGATTCATACACACACTTACAGTATATTTGCAGAATCTAGTGTTGACATAGATTGCGAGCTAGAGATTTTATACAGCAATACTGCTTATGTTTATGTATAATACCATGATTTGACTCTTGTACCCGCTGTGGACAACCAACCTGAAAACGTCTGCAGCTACAGCCGATTTCAGAATGCTTGACGAAATGGCAAATGATAAAATTGCAAATGGAAAAGGGCAATTAGTGTGACGTCATTGTACAATGTCATACACTGTGATGGCTACTGCCTCATTTTAGTCATCTGCGCCACTCAGAACAATCGTGCTATTACGTCACACCATTTGCCCTTGTGATTACCACTTGTCATTTGATCGACCATTCTGAAATTGGCGGTATGATATGCTGGACTGAATCAGTGTAACCCAATAGTACCATGCCTAACACTGATATTGCCTGTGTAGTGTGTCCACTTAATCCCCACACCTTTGCTTGTCTGCTGCCATTCTCTTCTTGTCATTTCCTCTACCACTTGAAGACTGTGGATCACAATGACGGAGGTGGAGAGTAGTGCTGTGCTGGACACAATACTGAGACCCCACCTCTCCCTTGACCCTGATGGAGAGTGGGGGGTGCAACGGGGTGGGGTTGGTCATGCAAGCAAGATGAATAGACAAGACAAAGTGCGACCAAAAATTGTGTCCATGGGGGGCAAACCAGACAACGGAACCCAATCTGATGGGGAAGCACCACCCGACCCAAACTCAGGTGGGACTGCAGAGTGAGCTATCCATGCTCTGTGTGTGATGGGTGCACGCCTGTGTTTGGTAGCAGCTGTGTGTGGTGGGTGCACGCCTGTGTTTGGTAGCAGCTGTGTGTGGTGGGTGCATGCCTGTGTTTGGTAGCAGCTGTGTGTGATGGGTGCACGCCTGTGTTTGGTAGCAGCTGTGTGTGATGGGTGCACGCCTGTGTTTGGTAGCAGCTGTGTGTGATGGGTGCACGCCTGTGTTTGGTAGCAGCTGTGTGTGATGGGTGAACGCCTGTGTTTGGTAGCAGCTGTGTGTGGTGGGTGCACGCCTGCGTTTGGTAGCAGCTGTGTGTGGTGGGTGCACGCCTGTGTTTGGTAGCAGCTGTGTGTGATGGGTGCACGCCTGTGTTTGGTAGCAGCTGTGTGTGATGGGTGAACGCCTGTGTTTGGTAGCAGCTGTGTGTGGTGGGTGCACGCCTGCGTTTGGTAGCAGCTGTGTGTGATGGGTGCACGCCTGCGTTTGGTAGCAGCTGTGTGTGATGGGTGCACGCCTGTGTTTGGTAACAGCTGTGTGTGATGGGTGCACGCCTGTGTTTGGTAGCAGCTGTGTGTGGTGATGTCTGTGTGTGTGTACAGAGGCCAAGTCTGCCTGCATTCGGCGCATGCAAGCACGGCTCGAAGTGTGGGACCAGGACTTGGGTCAGATTGTGCAGAAGAAGCAGAGAGATGGTTCGTCTCACTTTGTGTATTAGCTATGGACTTAGTGGGATTCTCTCGATCCCGTTAGCTCCTAGCCCTGGTGTGATGTGCAAAATTGGTATATAAAGTGTAGTGAAACAAGTTGACCCTGCAATGTAAAATAGCCATATTTCAGTGTTGGTTGAACCTGCATGGGTCTCTCAACCTACGTAGATGGAGCTGGATTCAGTGTTATGTATAAATGGAAATAATCCACCTGTGAACTCAGGTGTTCTGGATTTGATGTGGTTAAATGTGCACATGATCTCCCTCCAATAGACCAGCTACTTGGGGAAGAGCTCAGGAGAACAAAGGACACCGTGGCTGAGCTGTCAAGCAGCCTAGCTACAGAGAAGCAGAAGCGGGCAGTGGCCGAGTCTGAGAGAGACTGTCTCAGAGCAGAGTTGGTGAGTGTGGTACTTCTCCACTAATACAGTTACATGCAGCCCTGAATGTATAGTATGTATGCCGTTGACCTACACAGGCTGAATCTGACACGCAGCTGACTTCCTGTAGCGAAAAGGTATGACTGTGGCTGTGTGGGTGCTCCCAAGCACATGTGCACTAGGAGAGCTGCTCCCAAGCACATGTGCACTAGGAGAGCTGCTCCCAAGCACATGTGCACTAGGAGAGCTGCTCCCAAGCACATGTGCACTAGGAGAGCTGCTCCCAAGCACATGTGCACTAGGAGAGCTGCTCCCAAGCACATGTGCACTAGGAGAGCTGCTCCCAAGCACATGTGCACTAGGAGAGCTGCTCCCACTGATTGTGAATTGCTGTCTGCAGTTGTTCCATGCAGAGACTCAGGTTAGGCAGTACACACAAGCCTATGGTGAGGCAGATGCAAGGAGGAGTGAGCTGGTACGTGCCAACCGCACAGCAGGCGATACTGGTGTATCAAGGATTGTGTACTAACTGCATTTGTGTGTTATCAGGTATCTTATGCCCTTCCATTCCATTTGATGTATATTAATGTAAATCATGTTGGTCCTTGCCATGGCTGTGTCAGTAATCCTACCATCTTCTTATCTCAAGGAAGAGGAGGTGAGCACCAAGACAGAGCTGCTTGAGCAGAGTGAGAGTTTGCGGAGACGTCTGCATGAACAAGTAACAGAATTGCAAGGGCAGCTAGCCATTGAAGAGCAGAGGAGCAGGTTTTGTGTTATGCTATAACAAATGGACCTTTGCTAACAGTGAATAGATGGAGTATATTTCTATTACCTTACATTTTATTTTACTTTGTAATCTCCTCACCAGTCAGATTGGTTATGTGAGCCAAGTCACTTTTAAGCTGCACTGTATTTTACAGTGTCACATACTGTACGTGTCTTCATGCACTGTGTAGGTCTCTATGAAAGCTGTAATCCTATATATACAGTGTTCCCTGAATATGCCTTAATCTTGCTTGCACATGGTGTGAGGTGGACGGTGCGTGTGAGCAGTCATGGTTGTTCAATTCAGAGGTGGATTTTGTGCATGACATCCTTGCACCCCTTACATGCATCACATGTGCACCCACTTTCACATGCACCACACCCTCCATCTGCACCATCCACTCAGCTGCAAACACAACATTAACAAGACACAGTCAAACAATTATGACATGCTCAGTGCAAAATATGATGTAACAACACAGCCCATATATAGGACCCACTGCCTAGATCCTACAGTGTTTGAGAAGAGAAATACATACACTGTTTGCAGTCACCCCTTCCTCCCCCCCTCCCCCCTCCAGGTGTCAAGGACGGCTTCAGAAGTTCTTCATCACCGCTCTGCTTTGCTGCTGCCCTGGAGTTAGCAGGGTTTGTGCCAGTTCTGGGTGGGTCTTGCCCTCACAGAATTGCGTGCTCATTGTTGCATCTCTGTGTGATGGTGCTTGGTCTTACTGTTATACATACCTGATGTGTGTTTTGTTGATTGTCTGTGATAGTTTGTGGTGTGTGTGTGTGTGTGTGTGCATGTGTGTGTGTGTGTGTGTGTGTGTGTGTGTGTGTGTGTGTGTGTGTGTGTGTGTGTGTGTGTGTGTGTGTGTGTTAACATGTTATATGCATGTGAGCATGGTGTTTACATGTACATGAGTGTATGTATGACAAGTGAGTGTTGTTCGTGTCTCCTTTCATGACAGATGATGCACAGTTTGATACTGTTTCAGAAGACCAAGTCTGTGGAGTTCTGAAAGGAGTGGCCTTGTCTGAAAGTAGCTTCAAACAGATTTCAGACATAGTCCATTGCAGGCTAAAATAGCATGACCCTTACTCTGCCATCAGTGAAAAGGAATGTTGCAATTGGCATCATTTGTGTGAATGGTTACATGTCTACTGTGTTAGGGGTTAGCCTAACCCTAACCCAGCCGCCCACCGCTAACCCTTGTGAATGTCGGAGGGAATGACGCGAGATCCACAGACATAGTTACGTGTACCGTCACATGAATCGCCAAACGAGTGCACTTGCAACTTTACGCCATCCTGGCGATCCAGAAATAGCTGCCTGTGTCACGCGTCGCAGGAGCGGTACCTCCAGAGGACGCCATACGACCAAAGGGGATACCCCCACAATCAGCTGATTATCTGGCGGGCATTTGAATCAGCATGCATTAATTATCCTGTCACGGGAGCGCGAGGACCTTGTATCTCGGTGACAGCGCGATGTTGCATGGACATTTGTTCTCTTAGCTCCTCCCCAAGATCTCCGAAAGTCATTGGGAACAACGGAACAAAGGATTTTCTCTGTCCTCTGCCATCACAACTAGTGGCGCTACAAAACTCAAGAGGAGAGGTTAGCCTGCGGTACTTACACAAGGGCACTGGCACGCACACTTGTTCAACGTTCAGCGGTGCTAGTTGTAGTGGGTGTGTTTGGAGCCACTCCACGTGCACACACACATTGCCTGTACAAGTGAATGCAGTGCCTCAGTACTTCAGTGCACTGTAGCTATTAGTCCATTCGTGTACTGATGCATCAGTTTGGCTCTCCCTGTCTCACTCTGTTGTGGGTAGCATCATGGTATTTGTATATGTACTTCACTGCATCCTCACTTCCTCACAACCATCTCTTTCCTTCCTTCCATGCTCAGGTAGCAAGCTCTGCACTGCATGCAGCGGAATGTGGACAGACATACTCCATAACTCTCACAAGCTCTGGAGAGGTAAGGCAATAACTATCTCAGCAGATAAGACTGTCTTTATTGTCCTCCTCTCTCCCCTCCCCCCTCCCTCAGCTGTATGCCTATGGAACAATGTGAATGGGCAATTGGCCGTAGGCAACAATTCAAGCCTGCCTAGTCCAACGTCTCAGGACTGCAGGATTACATCATCGCACAGGTGAGGAGTGGGTGGGGCTGTCACCTTGTAAATTGCATGCTCTGAAGTGAAGTGTCAATTGTATCATGTATGTCTGTGTATACGTGTGTTATAGTGGACTAGTATAATGTGAGACATTGTCAAAGGTGATTGAACATGTCTGTTGTGGGCAAAAGTAGGCATGCATGCACAGGAAGCTTGCACACATGTACAAATCTACACACACAGCCGTACACATGCACCACACACACATGTGCATACACATGAGCATGCACGCACAGATGCACTAGTACTGCGCAATACATCGATTTTATTGATAGTTCTATATCGATGCCAGTGCTGGTATCACAATACTGCTGGGGAATTGGGATAATCGCATTCAGGAGATTGTACAATGGTTGTTACATAAAGATGGTGCCAAGAACATCATTGCAGAAGCACTGAAGTGTGTGTGTGTGTGTGTGTGTGTGTGTATATGTGTGTGTGTGTATGTGTGCATGCATGCATGTGTGCGTGTGCACTTCCATAGACCTTTTACTTTTGAAGTTGTTCTATTTACTCTGCGGCTCATCTCTACTATTCTATCCTTCATAGAGTCTACTCTGTTTCTTGTTTTCTGACTCGTATATAAACCTGCCATGGAAATTGTCCTCAGTGGATTCCTCATTCCTGCTAAGGTAAACAGCTCACAGACAGACAGATAATTGAACAGACAGGAGAGTCACATGACAGTGTTAATTGCACACACTCCTCTATTCTCTGCAGTCTGTGGTTGCTGTCGATTTGTACAGCCTGGCTCACGACCTGGGTGTGTTTGAGAGGCCGTGGGAGTTTGTCCCTGAGAGGTGGACCAGAGCTACCAAGAAGCAAGCACATCACTTGCAAATATCCCTTTTGGGTTTGAACAACGTGGATGTTATGGTGAAGTGTGGGGTGAGGGTATGGAGTGAGGGTATGGAGTGAGGGTCTGGGGAGAATGACAGTGCCGAAATATGAGAGATAATTCGAGTGGAGTGGTATTCAGATGCTGGGAGAGTGTGATTATGGGTTGGTGAGGAGTATGTATCAGGGTGTTGTGTGTGGTGGTTTGGCAACAGGGCGACACCATCTACCCTGTGTGAGTGTCCCTTGTTTTGTGTTGTGTGTCCTCTGCCGGTCGCCATCTAGCTGAACCCTAGCTCTCTGTAGTCTCCCTAGGTCTCTGTAGTCTCCCTATGGCTCTGTAGTCTCCCTATGTCTCTGTAAGTCTCCCTAGGTCTCTGAAGCCTCCCTAGTCTCCCTAGTTCTCCGTAGTCTCCCTAGGTCTCTATAGTCTCCCTAGGTGTCTGTAGTCTCCCAAGGTCTCTGTTAGTGCCCCTAGGTCTCTGTAGTCTCCCAAGGTCTCTGTTAGTGCCCCTAGGTCTCTGTAGTCTCCCAAGGTCTCTGTTAGTGCCCCTAGGTCTCTGTAGTCTCCCAAGGTCTCTGTTAGTGCCCCTAGGTGTCTGTAGTCTCCCTAGGTCTCCGTAGTCTCCCTAGTGTAAGTCTCCCTAGGTCTCTGTAGTTTCCCAAAGTCTCCGTAAGTCTCCCTAACCCTCCGTAGTCATAACCCATAGGGGCTCCAATGCATCCCATAGGGGGTCCAGTGCATCATGTAGGGGGTCCAATACGTCCCATAGGGGATCCAGTGCATCTTGCAGGGTGTTCTTTGCATCCCATAGGGGGCCCAGTTCATTATAAACGGGGTCCCGTCTTCTAGGGTGTAGGGTTAGGGTCATATCTTTTAGGGAGTACAGTGCATCTTGTAGTGGGTCCAGTGCATCCCATGAGGGTCCAGGGCGTCTTATAGGGGGTCAAGTGCATTTTGTAGGGGGTCCAGTCTATGCTGTAAAAGGTCCAGTGCATCTTATAGGAGGTCCAATGCATCTAGTGGGGGTCCTGTGCATGTTGTAGGGGTCTAGTGTATCTTGTAGGGGGTCCAATGCATCGTGTAGGGGGTCCAGTGCATCTTGTAGGGGATCCAGTGCATCTTGTAGGGGGTCCAGCGCATCTGGTAGGGGGTCCAGTGCATCCTGTATGGGATCCAGCGCATCCTGTAGGGGGTCTAGATCTCACTGTAGGGGGCCCAGTGCATCTTGTAGGGGGTCCAATGCATCTTGTTGGGGGTCCAGTGCATCTTGTAGGGGATCCAATGCATCTTGTAGTGGGTCCAGTGCATTCCGTAGGGGGTCCAGTGTATCTCGAAGGGGGTCCAGTGCATCTTGTAAGGGGTCCAGTGCATCTGGTAGGGGTTCCAGTGCATCCTGTAGGGGGTCCAGTGCATCCTGTATGGGGTCCAGTGCATCCTGTAGGGGGTCCAGTGCATTCTGTAGGGGGTCCAGTGCATTCTGTAGGGGTCCAGTGCACCTTGTAGGGGGTCCAGTGCATCTTGTAGGGGGTCAAGTGTAAACTATAAGGGTCCCGTGCATCTTGCAGGGGGTCCAGTGCATTTTATAAGGGGTCCAATGCATCTTGTAGGGGATCCAGTGCATCCTGTAGGGGGTCCAGTGTATCTGGTAGGGGGTCCAGTGTATCTGGTAGGGGATCCAGTGTATCTGGTAGGGGGTCCAGTGCATTCTGTAGGGGGTCCAATGCATCTTGTAGGGGATCCAGTGCATCCTGTAGGGGGTCCAGTGTATCTGGTAGGGGATCCAGTGTATCTGGTAGGGGGTCCAGTGCATTCTGTAGGGGGTCCAGTGTATCTGGTAGGGGGTCCAGTGCATTCTGTAGGGGGTCCAGTGTATCTTGAAGGGGGTCCAGTGCATCTTGTAAGGGGTCCAGTGCATCTGGTAGGGGTTCCAGTGCATCCTGTAGGGGGTCCAGTGCATCCTGTATGGGGTCCAGTGCATCCTGTAGGGGGTCCAGTGCATTCTGTAGGGGGTCCAGTGCATTCTGTAGGGGGTCCAGTGTATCTTGTAGGGGGTCCAGTGCATCTTGTAGGGGTCCAGTGCATCTTGTAGGGGTCCAGTGCATCTTGTAGGGGGTCCAATGCATTCTGTAGGGGGTCCAGTGCATCTTGCAGGGGGTCCAGTGTATCTTGCAAGGGGTCCAGTGCATCTTGTAGGGGGTCCAGTGCATATTGTTGTTTATCCTGCCTCATCTTGCTGCATCTTGCCTCATCTTGCTTCATCTTACTTCATCTTGCCGCATCTTGCCTCATCTTGCTTCATCTTGTCTCATCTTTCCTCATCTTACCTCATCTTGTCTCATCTTGCCTCATCTTGCTTCGTCTTGCTTCATCTTGCTTTATCTTTCCCCATCTTGCTTCATCTTGCTTCATCTTGCCGCATCTTGCTGCATCTTGCCTCATCTTGTCCCATCTTTCTTCATCTTGCTTCATCTTCCTTCATCTTGCCTCATCTTGCTTCATCTTGTCTCATCTTTCCTCATCTTACCTCATCTTGTCTCATCTTGCCTCATCTTGCTTCGTCTTGCTTCATCTTGCTTTATCTTTCCCCATCTTGCTTCATCTTGCCGCATCTTCCCTCATCTTGCTTCATCTTTCCTCATATTGCTTCATCTTACCCTGTCTTGCTTCATCTTGCTTCATCTTGCTTCGTCTTGTCTCATCTTGCCTCATCTTCCCTCATCTTGCCTCATCTTTCTTCATTTTGTCTCATCTTTTCTCATATTGCTTCATCTTGCCGCATCTTGCCTCATCTTGCTTCATCTTGCCTCAACTTGCCTCATCTTGCCTCATCTTGCTTCATCTTTCCTCATCTTATCTCATCTTACCTCATCTTCCTCGTCTTGCCTCATCTTGTCTCATCTAGCCTCGTCTTGCTTCATTTTGCCTTTTCTCACCTCATCTAGCCTCATCTTGCTTCATCTTGCTTCATCTTGCTTCATCTTGCTTCATCTTGCTTTATCTTGCCTCATCTTGCTTCATCTTGCCTCAACTTGCCTCATCTTGCCTCATCTTGCTTCATCTTTCCTCATCTTATCTCATCTTACCTCATCTTCCTCGTCTTGCCTCATCTTGTCTCATCTAGCCTCGTCTTACTTCATTTTGCCTTTTCTCACCTCATCTGGCCTCATCTTGCTTCATCTTGCTTCATCTTGCTTCATCTTGCTTCATCTTGCTTTATCTTTCCCCATCTTGCTTCATCTTGCCGCATCTTCCCTCATCTTGATTCATCTTTCCTCATCTTCCTTCATCTTACCCCGTCGTGCCTTATCTTGACTCATCATGCCTCATCTTGCTTCATCTTGCCGCATCTTGCCTCATCTTACCTCATCTTAGTTCATCTTCCTTCATCTTACCCCGTCGTGCCTTATCTTGACTCATCATGCCTCATCTTGCTTCATCTTGCCGCATCTTGCCTCATCTTACCTCATCTTAGTTCATCTTGGTTCATCTTTCCTCGTCTTGCCTCATCTTGCCACAGCTTCCTTCATGTTGCCTTGTCTTGTTTCATCTTACCTCATCTTGCTTCATCTTACTTCATCTTGCCGCATCTTGCTGCATCTTGCCTCATCTTGCTTCATCTTGCCTCATATTGTCTCATATTGCCTCATCTTGTCCCATCTTTCCTCATCTTGCTTCATCTTGCCGCATCTTGCTTCATCTTGCTTCATCTTGCTTTATCTTGCCTCATCTTGCTGCATCTTGCCTCATCTTGCTTCATCTTACTTTATCTTGCCGTATCTTACTTCATCTTACCTCATCTTGCCTCATCTTGCTTTATCCTTCCCCATCTTACCTAATCTTGCCTCATCTTGCTTCATCTTGCCTCGTCTTGCCTCATCTTGCCGCAGTTTCCTTCATGTTGCCTTGTCTTGTTTCATCTTACCTCATCTTGCTTCATCTTACTTCATCTTGCCGCATCTTGCCTCATCTTGTCCCATCTTTTCTCATCTTGCTTCATCTTACCCCGTCTGGCCTCATCTTGCCTCATCATGCCTCATCTTGCTTCATCTTGCCGTATCTTGCCTCATCTTACCTCATCTTAGTTCATCTTGCTTCATCTTGCCTCGTCTTGCCTCATCTTGTCGCAGCTTCCTTCATGTTGCCTTGTCTTGTTTCATCTTACCTCATCTTGCTTCATCTTACTTCATCTTGCCGCATCTTGCTGCATCTTGCCTCATCTTGTCCCATCTTTCCTCATCTTGCTTCATCTTGCCGCATCTTGCTTCATCTGAACAGGAGTGAACCTCACTGACCAAGCTAAGTGTGATTGTGGGACATCAAACTTCACCACCAACAATAGCTAACCTGTCACCTGTAGCACTACACTGGGGGATCAACGCCTTTCATGGGGGCCTGAATGTAAGAACCTCTATTTAGCCTATTTCTTAGAAATACCCAGAGGTGTACTCTCCTACTTCAGTAACCCATTTCCGTCCTTCCAGCTTTGCTAACTCCAATAACTACTGAGTCACCATCAATGTGTTGCCTCATGCATCCTCTGCAGTTGCCCCTGCTCTGGTCCCGCCCATCTGTGCTGTAATGAGGACAGGATCACTAAAGACCTTTTCTGTTGGACTCCGTCCCCAACTAGCAGAGCAGGTGTTGAAGGAACTGCCTCACTGCACTCAACTCAGAGAGTTGGAGTTGAAGTTGGAGTTGGAGTTGGAGTTGGTTTTGAAGTTGTACTTGTCCAGGTCAGACAAGGTGAGACATGTCACTTTGTATCCAATCCATCAACAGTATAAGCTCCTACTGTAGATCTGCACATGTAGTAAGGTTGGGAGGCTCTGCATGTACCCCAACAAGGGCAGTTGTGTAAGGGACTGCCTCACTGCACTCAACTCAGGGAGTTGGAGTTGGAGTTGGAGTAGTTGACACAGTTAGACATACAGGTTGTGTTTTAGACATGTCACTTGTTGTATATGCAGTGTCTCTGGAGGAGTGTTTGTGTTGATCTAGCTGCTAGCCACTACTTTGTCATCTCACGTGCCACACGAAATGACAAAGTAGGGGCTAGCAGCTATAGACTATGTTTGTGTGTGAAATGCACACACCACACACTCACCTACGCTACAATGGCTATTTATTTCACACTCTGATCTGTAGTTTGTGTCACATGACATGCATGTGACCCCATCTTCTTTACAGGTTGGCACCCTCCCATCAGCTATTGAAGCTGCTCTCTCAAAGTGCACCACACTGGAGAAACTGACAGTGAAGGGACATGTACATGCATATGAGAGATTCCTTTCCTCTTCTGTCACTGCTGCCCTGCTTAATGCAGTGAGTACTGTCAGGTCCTTGAAGGAAGTGTCAATGGGCAGGTGTCACTATGGTATGCAGTGTGTGTGTGTGTGTGTGTGTGTGTGTGTGTGTGTGTGTGTGTGTGTGTGTGTGTGTGTGTGTGCGTGTGTGTGTGTGTGTGTGTGTCATGCAGTGTTTCCCCTAAACAACGGTACCAGGTTCTGCGCTGCCATGTAAGTACTGAAAGTTTCTGAGTTACAAATATAGCTTATTCTCATCTTCAGGGTAACTACTGTACGTATATTCTACTAAGCTTATGCCACTGCCATAGTGTATATACGTACTTACCTGTAAACTTTAAAGCACTTTTGAAAACAACTAATTCTTATTCAGTTTTAAAGAATGGAGTCATTTTGAGCTACGTAAGAGAGGGCAGCATGTAATCACCATGTGACAAAATGGCAGACATGTACAAACATTTTGTTCCCCCACTTTATTCCTTTTCTGTGTGTGTGTGTGTGTGTGTGTGTGTGTGTATGTTGCGTACAGTATGTAACAGTGCCAGTGTTGTGTGTTGCTATGCATGTGTGTGAATGTGACAACATTTGACAGTGCAGTATGTTTTGTGTTAGGTCCACAGCTTGCAATGTGTAGTTCAGCTCTGCACCTTGTGTCTCCCTCCACGACCACTTGTCTCCCTCCCCTGCAGGTGGTGTTGATGAGGAAGTGGAGACATTTGCCAGTTACCTCAAGACAAGCAACGTGAGGAAACTGGAGTTGACTGAGTACTACAACCTATCCCCTGTGCACATTGCAACCATCCTCAATGGTCTCAATGGGAGCAACAGCTTTGAAGAGCTGATAGTCGAGTCACAAGAACAGGTGGTCACAAGCTTAATTGTGAGTTATGTCCTGCAATGTGATTCTCATGTGTGTGCTAGAAGGGATGCATGGTAGTGACACCAAGCCCACAGGTCAGTTCTGAGTGTGTTGTCTGTTTGTCACATAACACCATGTGAACTGGTTTCTTCCATCAGTAAACTGCGCACACTTTGAAACCATCTCCATTCACTTGACTACCCATAACAGGTGATGGCCCCTTCCTCTCACTCGGGAGAGCCCCCATGATGTTGTACATCTGTCTTGTTCATACAGTTCCTCTTTGCAGTTTGCAGTTCTCACTTGTCTACAGTTTTGTATTCTTTGTAGTTTGTAGAGAGAACTTCTCATTACACTAGTATTCCATGTATTGTCCAGAGTACTTGTTTCTACTACTGTGAATGGTGTTATCACTATGGGCTCAACTGATGAAGCCATGCAAGACCTGTAGTTTAACTCTTCTGTCCCCCGGCCTATTAGCTTGCCTTGCTTATGTCAATGTGTGTCCATTGTCCTTACCTGTACACCTCCCCTATACCTCATGTCCTCCTTAGCTCCATTTCATGTGTGTCTTTGTGTCAAGTCTGAGACTGCTGCAGTGTTAGTTGTCACACAGCACGGTCTCCTTAACCACATGCAGAGGGGGGAGGAGGTGAAGGGGGAGGATGTGTCAGACCCTGACATGCTGAAGTCAGTTCAAACAGCAGTCAGTGTGAACAGGTCAGTAAAGAGGATCAGGATTGTGGGGGAGTGTTTGAGGTGGACCAATGTGGCCACAGCTATCATTGAAGGAGCAGCACATAACGCAACATTGATGGAGGTGGAGCTGAGGACACCAGAGGACCATCCTCCTCCCCAGGAGGTGGTTGACAAAACAAGACAAGCAAACCCAAAACTACGACTGGTTGTTGAGGCTGGTGAGTAAACATCACATGACATCACATGACATCACATGACATCACATGACACTAGTACACTCCCCCCACATGTTGTGTGTCTCATGTCCCAAGTTGTGTCTGAGTGGTGTGTGGTGGTCTGTTGGTACAAGTGTGTCACAGTGAGGGCTTGTGAGCAAGTGCTGCACTGGAGGAGGGACCCGTCCCCCTCACTAAAGAGGGGGTTCCCCTCACAACATCCACCCAGTAGTGTCAGTGTGTGGTAGTGTGGATTGGCCTCATACCCTTTTGTGTACATGTGAAGGAAGGTCTGGTACGTGCATACTGCTTGCACTGTGTGGCATTCACAATCCCCACAGAAAACAGTGGAGCCTCTGCACATGTGCACACAGTAGGTACCAGGCTGTCCTTCCCGCCCCCACACAATTAACAGTGCACAGGAATGAGGCTAGTGATGAATGTGTGGTAGTGGGCATGCACGTGATCAGGAGGGAGTGATTTAGGGCAAGACTGACGTGATGCTAGGGTGTCAGGTGACATGTCACATGTGTGTACTGTGAGTGACAGTCACTTGTCACTGTTTGTATGCAGGGTTCTTGTCCCTCAACTACTTGTAACCTCCCAAGACACACTCCCTGACCTGGTGAGTTGAGCAGTGTCCCAACCTCCTCTTGTCCCTGTGCTGGTCACATGACCCAGACAGAGGTAGTGGGTGCACACATTGATCCATTTGTCATGTGTCCTCCCATTTCATGTCCTTACCCACAACATGTCTCTCCACTCCACAGGACTCCACTCTCCTCTCATGTCTGCACAACAAACTGAAAGATATTTACACCATAGTGTTATGTTCATAGTATAATTTGATTATTAATATTAATATTCTATATGCAATCATGCAATCATGCAATCAAATATGCAATAGGTTGAATTGTACGTCTCATGGTCATTGCAGTTGCATATCTGATTGTGCATGCATACATGGCCATACATATACATCAAACGTGCAGGCCCTGCAGCTCACAACCTGAGAAAATTCGGAACTCATACAATCAATCTTTAATTTGTGTACGTCGACCGGTAGTCCGCCATTTTGTAACCGGAACCCCCCTTAGGGTACGTGTCCTGAGAGAAGATCTCACAACAAATTTAAAGTTCATTTCGCCCCAACTGGAGGACATGGCGGAGCAGAACGGACTGGCCTACTCTCAACGGACGTATGACAGCGCTAGGAAGGCGAGGATAACGTCAGAGAACTTCTATGACAACCTTCTTGTTCACTATCGCGACAGGAGTAGCTAACAGGTGAGTCTCTCCTTACTTCAGTACGGTCTACAGTGCATTACGTCACACGTGTGTGCTTTGTGGAGTGTGTAAGGGAAGGACGGTCTCGGAGAAAACTGGCTCAGACGCGATTTCTGGTTAATGTGGCGTTTTATTGTGGCGTCAGTTAACGTTATTCCCTATTTCTGTCCTCCCCGTCCCTCTGGTACTCACGTGTGCACACACACTCTTCTGGTGTGGCCTTGAGTTGTGAAAGGAGCTGTGACTGACTTTGAAGAATAATGAAGTAATCTACTGCCGCAGTGTGTGTGTGTGTGTGTGTGCGCACGTGCGCTTGCAGGTGTCCTGACAATGTGTCCATCCATTCAACTGTCACCTTAGACACTCCACTCGGCACCTGATGCCATGGGTGTGTGGTATGGAGTGTCTACACATGCTGTCACACACATCTTACTGGTAATGTCTCTAACAAGCAAGTGTATACAACATTGTTCTACAGTCTCTTGTTCACATACTCCCAATCTCTGAAGGAGAGGGGAGGGGGAGGGGGAGGGGAAGGGGAGGGGGAGGGGCTATACTGTTTGAAATAAGTTGAAAGTATTGCATGCATTGATATGGCTGCTGTGGTAGTTTCAAAATGAATGGATGAGGTGACGTGAAATGGTCTTTGAACAGAACAGGAAATATTGATTACATTCACCTACTTTACGTATATCCATGCACTCTGCCCCTCCCCTTTCCACACCCATACTCACTGCCCCTCCCCTTTTCACACCCACACTCAATGCCACTCCCCCTACTACACCCACACTCACTGCCCCTCCCCCTACTACACCCACACTCACTGCCCCACCCCCTTCCACACCCACAGATGGAAGAAGCTGGAGCACACAATGGAGGAGATGGACCTCCCAGATGAAGAGGTCAGTCTGCAGTTTGTGTCTTCACCAATTCCTTGTCTCCATCACACACTGTCCACATCCCTTGCTGTCCCCTCCCTCCTGGTCTCATCCTACATGCACTCCCACACACTCCTTCATTGCCAATATCCATTCCATCTCTTCTTCCCCCTCCCCTCCCCCTTCCCTCCCCTCTCCTCCCCTCCCTCCCCTCCCTCTCCTCCCCTCCCCTCCCCTCCCCTTCCTCCCCTCCCCTCCCCTTCCCCTCCCTCCCCCTCCCCTCCCCTCCCCCTCCACACAGCGAGAGGAGAGGAGGGTGCAGCATGCTCAGAAGGAGACACAGTTCCTCAGATTGAGGTGCTCTCGTCTTGGCAAAGATGACTTCAAATCCCTCAAGGTCATAGGCCGAGGTGCCTTCGGAGAGGTCAGACTGGTGCAGAAACACGACACTGGACACGTGTATGCAATGAAGATACTACGCAAGACAGACATGGCCCAGAGGGACCAGATAGCTCACGCAAAGGCTGAGAGGGACATCTTGGTGGAGGCGGACAACCCCTGGGTGGTCAAGATGTACTACTCATTTCAAGACAACACTATTCTGTACCTCATTATGGAGTTCCTACCTGGAGGTGAGTGGAGGGCGGGGCAGACACACCCACCCCATGCCATTGGTGTTGGCTAAGTGAGTTCATCCTTTGTCCACACTTGGTCACATGTACACACTTAACACTGTTGATGTGTTTGAGGTGCCTCCAACGTTTGAGTATAATGGACTCAGTGTAGTTTGGTAACATGACTGACTCTCCTCCTCTCCCCTCCCTCCCTCTCTCCTTCCCATCATTGTCTTCCCATCCCCTCCACTTCCCCTCGCCTCCCTTTCCCCCTCCTATCTCTCTACTGCACTGGACTGAAGATGGCTCTCCGAACAGACTCCTACAAGGACTTCAAGAGCATTGACCCTGGTGAGTGTGTGCGTGTGTGTGTGTGTGTGTGTGTGTGTGTGTGTGTGTGTGTGTGTGTGTGTGTGTGTGTGTGTGTGTGTGCGCGTGTGTATGTGTGTGTGTGTGTGTGTGTGTGTGTGTGTGTACATGTGTGTGTGTACTTATATCAGAGGTGAGTGTGCTGTGCTGTATGGAGAGTATTGACTGCAGTGAATGGATACAGCACCATACTTGGGACATTCCACAAAGTGTATGGAGAGTATTGTGCGTGTGTGTGTGTGTGCGCGCGCGCTTGTGTGTTCATGTGTGGTTGTGTGTGTGTTCATGTGTGTGGGTGTATTTGTATGTGTGTAGCTATGTGTCAGTGTGTGACTGTGTTTGTGTGTGTCCTCCCTATGCCTCTATCCGTGCAGTACATGTGTGGTGTACACATCTATATTTAGTACTCTGTCACACACTGTCCACCAAGCTACCCTGGTTGAGTGTTGTTTCCCCTCTCCTCTCTCTCTGCAATCTGCAGTGTCTATGCAACTGTCCATGCCAAGGACAAACAGTATGACTTGTGTTTGTTTGAGAGAGCAAATAACTTATGGAGATCTGTATTATACCCTGCCACAGGCTCATCAAACTGATGTAAAGGACGTTATTTATTGCAGTGTGTGTTTCTGACATGACCTGTTTTAGCTGTTGTATCTCGTTATGTGAAGTGTTGAGGGAAATGTTTTTATGTTTTAACTACATCTGTAATGGGTCAATTGTATATGAACAGTCTGATTCATTGTGACTATTGGCAGTAATTAAAGTTAAGAAATAAGCGAGATACACTAATTGATTATACGGAGAAAACCGGAGACTCAGAATGGATGACGTGACTAGTTTAAATGGCGGCTAAAGGCGAAGGAGAGGCTTGCAGTGAAAGAGCCAATTTGAGGCAGCAGGTGGCAGCCAGCTTTCCGCTCGACGCTCTATTGCCTGCACTGCACGTGGGTAATGTCCTTACCGACTTTGAGTTTGCACAGCTCCTCCCAACACCGCGATCTACCGTGGTGGACAGGAATCACAGGTTCCTCGACTATCTCGACAAGAACCCGTCAGCCGCCAGTCTTACGTTCTCTATCCTCGCACGTCCTGAGCACCTGTTCTATCGACACTTCGAGGAGATACTGCGAGAGCTTTTTGACGTAGAGGAACAAGAAAATGGGACTGGCGGAGTTCCCAGTGCCAAGCGTTTGAAGCTGCAACGGGAAAGTTTACTCGTCAGTGGCGCTAGAGAGGTGAGCACACTATGATCACCTAACACACGACCGGTACAGCGTTCGGTGATCGGTTTGGTGTTGAATAAACTGTTGGTACTGTAGCTAGTGGATGCATGGGAGGGCATTTAGCTATACTACCAGTCCTATAGTTGCCCACTTTGTATGTACTGTGTATGCACACGGTAGCTGTTGTGGGTATTTAGGGGTTGTCTTGGTGACACAGATCGTCACTTTGTTTCGTTGTCTTCACTTTGATAGGAAACATTTATATTGGAACAGACGAGCTTGCAGTGCTCAGAACACCTGCAGACTGACCAGACTGTGGCACTAGGACAACAAGCAGTGCAAGGACAACAAGTGGTGCAAGGACAACAAGCAGTGCAAGGACAACAAGCGGTGCAAAGACAACAAGCAACACAAAGTTCTACCTCTCCAGATCAAGCAGTGGATCAGCACGCTGGAGCAGGAGGTATGTTTAGCACACACATCATTGCACTGCATGATGGTGGATCTTGTATGAGTTTACTTACAGTATACACCTCATACGTATGTGTGTGTTCTGAGTGGATGATATGAAATGGCAGCACATGAGGAAATGTGTGGCACATGTCCACAACTGGTCCTGTACGTATGTTTAGAGTGCATGTTGTGTTGAGAGAAGTGACTGGTGGTACTCTTGCTCTCCTGCTCTGTGCCCTTGTCTTCTCAACTGTTGCAGCTCATCCCATGAGTCCATGGAACATTGCTGCACTGGTCTCCTTGCAAGGGGACCTCAAGCTGAGGGTATTAATGAGCACAGGACTGAGTGATAAGTTACAGACAGCCGCTGGTGGGTTCCTGAGTGAAGCAGAAGAACAGCAAGTGAGAAAACAGACTGGCGACGATGAACAGATGGGCAAACTCATCGAAATACTAAAAGGAAAGCAAGACAAGACTTCATCACTTTCTTGGAGATGTTGCGAAGTGCCAACTATGGAGTGTGGGTGGATGAGCTGGAGAGAAAGGCAAAAGAGTTCAAAAAAGTGATAAGTGAGTGTGTTCGGTCAATTTGTATTGTGTGTTGGGAAAATGTTTGAGTCCATCAAATCCTCCCGTCAGTCATTTTCAGACAACTTTAACCCTAACTTGGGGTACTAAGTGAGGTGGAGCCGTGTTAACTGCTAGCAAACACCACAGCCCTGTGCACCCACACTGGTGTGCATGTGTACAAACATGATGGTCTCTGTCACTTGTCCTGCATGGATCTGTGACCTTTGTATGTGTCCACTCAATGGTGAACTAACTGTTGTCCATACATGCATGCTTGTGTGGAGCTGAGGGGATACTCTTATTGTGGCCATACCTCGACTCTCCCTAATCTCACAGTAGGATCTATGGTCTCACGTAGCCAGACTGCATTCTCCCCTACAGTATGTCAACAGCCTATTCCACTCTATTTTGTACTTGGAGTGAAGCTAATTAGTTCCTTCTGCCAACTGAAACATGTATGAGCATATTAATTGTTCCACTAACAGTAAACGACTTTGTGCACACTTTATAGTAGGACTGAAATGGCGTGGTTCTGGGCGTGTTCCCTTGTGTGCCCATGGTGCTGCCACAGCTAGACGTCTCCCATGCATGTTGCTGTGCACTTCAAAGGTGTCATCAGTGGAGATGATTATTTTGTACCAGGATTCCACTCATCTGCCATGTGTCCTCTGTTTTCCATATGTTTTCCATGCACTAGTAGGACATTCACTACTAGCTTATCCTAAGAGCCAAGTACATGTCAATTGTCTCTTATGTGTTGGCCTGAGCACTCTGTATCTTTCTCAGTTACAATGCGTTAGTTGTTGTGAGTATTGCCACCACGTTCTGGTGGATCCAAACAAAATGGTATGGGCTGCTCACCAGACCCTACTCCTGCCAAGGAATGATGTCAGCATATAAAAATGGAGGCAGGAATAGCTGCCGGCTGTTTGAGCCTCGAACTAGACTATCTCAACTCCTTCACTCTGTAGTGGACGGAAGAGGAAGTGATGGAGGGCCAGCCTCATCAACAACTGGAGATAAGCAAGAGGTGAGCCTACTGAAGCATGAGGCATAGTTGAGTGTAGTGTATCCTCTTCATTGTCTTGACATTATTGAGAAAGTATCACTGTGATGTTGCTGTGACTGCAGCCTTAGGGATAAAATACAGGAAATGCTCTCAGTTGATTTGACATGTCAGGATGACCTTAGCTTCCTGAATGTTCACCTTGCATAAGGTAGCCATTTTGTTGATGTACCACTCCATTAGTAGGGAGCAGTGATCAAGTGCTGCTGAAGTCTCTTTCAGTCCTTTCATGTCTGCACTTAGCCACAAAGGTTTCTTTACATTACAGTACAGCTTGTGAACCCTCCTTCATGAATTCCTGTAGTGTGTCATGTTTCTGGGGAGTTGTCCAGAGTGAATCCTTAGTATAATTATAGTGTTCCAATTGGTGTGTACATGTTTGTGGCTGTGCATGCATTGCATGTTCATGTGTTTGGACACCATCTGGTTGTGTCTGGTTTACATGTCTTTGTACCTCACTGTGTTGCAGTCACTCCGTGCCAAGCTGGGCCACTTCTATTCAAAGGAGTGCATCCAAGACAACCCTCTGCTGGCCTCTTCCACCATGCAGTATGTCAACCTGAATTTGGTGGACCAAAAACAGCGACGCCCGGTAGCAGGGAGAGCTGACGAGGCCGTATCAGTGCACCTGGCCAGGGGAGGTGTTGAGCAAGTGCCTCACGTGAAGGTGCCACTCGACTACGAACACATCCTCTCCTTCTCCCCTCCTGCTGGTATCTCCAGAAAGCG
>OZ025875.1:8235516-8300516 GCA_964019415.1 Ianthella basta
GGTGCTCATCGAGGGTGTACCAGGTAGTGGCAAGAGCACTCTCATCCAGCGAATGTGCCACGATTGGTCGGTTGGCCATTTTGCACAGGACTACAAAGTAGTCATCCAAGTCACCCTGAGGAGTCTCCCCAAGGACCAGAAGCTGAGCCTGGAAGACCTCATCTTCACATCTGTCGGGGATGCAGTTGTCGTTCAAGAGGTCACTGACTTCGTTACTGCACACCAAGGACAGGGGGTCCTGTTCATATTTGACGGCTTTGATGAGCTCTCAGAAGAAATGTGTGAGAAGTCTCCTGTTTGCGATATCATCACTGGCCATCTTGCCCCACACTCATCATTCATGGTCACCACTCGCCCCATTGCTGCAGAGAGCCTCTACCACCGTGTGGACAGAAGGGTTGAGATCAGTGGATTCGGAAGAGAAGAAGTGGAGAAATTCATCAGAGAGTACTTTGCCTCCAACCCATCAGCAGGAGAGAAGCTCCTGTCGACCCTCTATGATCGCCCTCACATCATGAACCTCTGCTTCACCCCACTCCTGTTGCTGATGGTGTGCTATGTAACATCCCTCGGTGGCGACTCTCCAGAACTCCTTCTATCACTGCACCAGTTGTTTGAGTGTGTCATCATCCACACCATCAACCACAACCTGGAGCGATTGGGCAGGAAGGAATGCACTGGCAGTCTCCAAGATGTAATGCGACTCTTTCCCAGCTTCAACAGACTGATCCAATTGGCACAGGAGGGGATCGAAAAAGACACTATCATTTTCTCCGACCTCGACTTTGAAGTGGACAGTGTCTTCCATGGCTTGTTCAACTGCGTTAAAGCACAGAATCGGTTTGGGATCATCTCTCGCACGTGGCATTTCCTGCACCTCACCCTGCAGGAGTTCATGGCGGCCCTCGCTGTGGCCAAGAAGATACCAGAGGAACAGGTCACATTCTGGAGACGACACCTCACCTTGATGTACAACAAGAGGGGGGACTTTGTTCTGGCAGATGACAGGAACAGGACTATGTTCCTGTTCTTCAGTGGGCTGAGTGGTCTCAGCACCCCAGGCATGCAGAGGATGCTACTGGAGACCCTCAACACAGTAGTGAAGCCCAGTATTAGGGGGGGTACCCCACTTCCTGAACTGTGTGAAGTCGTAGCTGAGAGTGGCAATGAACAGTTGGCTCAGTCCATCCTGTCCCCATGTGGACCAACAGTGGAGATTGATGGGGGCTGCCTCAGGGGTGTTGGCATAGCGTGGTGTGTCGCTCAGCACTGGAAGCAGGTGGAAGGGGCTGGAATCAGGGTTGGAGGGTACTCATCGTATGTCACTAGCTTTATCTCTCAGCTGGGAGACATCTCCACACTAACAAGAGTGGAGCTGCCAGATATGAAGGTTCATGATGGTAAGTTATCCCAAGGGCAGTTGAACCCATTTACAACTGAGGACTGCTTGACTGTAAAGTGTTAAGATTGAGAAGGACACTTAATAGTTGGAATAATCTTATTCTTACTTCCCAATGATGCTCTTTTGGTAGTGCTCTGATTACTACACTCAACCACTGAGGTCCAGTACAAGTCTGTTGTTTGTAGCTGTTTAAGAAGAAGGTTGACACAACAGATGGTTACACTGTACACACTGAATGGCTGTCAGTTTTACTGAGGAACCTCCAGCTTGCAATGCCACTTTGTATTTGGATTTGAATTGGGAATGGGAAGTATAGACATGTACTGTGTGTGATTATGAGTAACAGACGTGTGTCCATGGTCCCCACATGGATGTTGTGCAATCTGTATACGTATGCACCTTACCTTCCAAAATTGTGTGGAAATCTTTTCATGACTTTTTTTATACTTGTACTTTCTCCAGATCTGTCCACTGTGAGGGAATTTCTACTGAAGCAAACACAACTCAAGTACTTGACATTTGGAAGACTCAAAGAACACACCAAACACACCAAGGATACGTTTGACACAGTGAAGGTATTGAAATGCTACAGTGGAATATCAACTTGATTTGTCCATGTCTCAAAGTGTCCCATGTCAACTGCCCCTAACCTGTGCAGTGTGGGTGGAGTCTGTACTTGATGAGGTGTGCCAGTAGTAGAAGTGTGTCCGTTGTGTGTTTAGACTACAAAGTGTGCACATTCCACCATTTGAGCAATGTGTGCATGTGAGTGCCCCTTTACTTTGTTGTTTGTGTAGGATGTGCTAACACACCACAAGGACTCACTGGAGGAAGTGACACTACATGGGTACCAGAGAGGTGTGTTGTGAAGAGCATGTGTCACACCATGCACAGTGGGTATCCATGGACACTGTTCCACTCAAAGAGAAAATGAAGTGTGTTGTGAAGAGGGTGTTTGCAGTACAAAGGCATTCCGTGTAACATCTCCCATTACCATGGTAACCATGTTTTTCTATACTTGAACTAGCAGATGGTTGCCATGGTAATGGAAGTATTCCACCCTCAAGAGGATGTATAATTATTGGTGATATACAGAACTATAATGAATGACTACTGTCCACTGGTCTTCACTCCTGCTTGTGCATGGCTGACGTGTGTTGGAATTTACTCAGTTTGTTCTCATACCACCTTCCAGTTCACCTTGACCCTTTGGTGGAGTCCCTTGTGACCTGTCAGAGATTGACCTCTTTGAAGCTGAGCTATATCAACCTGTCCCTTCAGAATTGGATCACATTAGTGAAGGGGTTGCACAATCTGAGGGCACTCGGACTGGTTTGGGTGTCTTTGTCAGATGAAGTGAGTGACTGAGTTTGAGCTGCATGAATTGTAGACAATCAGTTGCAGTGTTTGAAGTGTTTGCATGTCATGCAATTCTATTGTCTTCCCTTACAGTCACTCACTGCCTCAGATGTTATCCACCTCATTGCATCATCAGTGGAACACCACCCCAGTCTGAGGGAGCTGACTGTTATATGGTGCGGTGTGTTCCTTATCAAGGGAACTGTGGAGGGGATGGCAAGGAGACATGGTGTGGATAAATTGGTTGTTGCTCCATACGAAGTGGACTGTGAGTATCTTTAATACCTTTTCATTCCATTGTATCCATGGCACACAGACAGTCTGTTCTAAATCATGCCCCCCCAATCATGTTTCATTGTTATGTGTACCTCGTCTGTCCCTTGCTGACCTCTCTAGTCAGAAGGAAGAAATGACAGCTGAGTCAGTTTTGGAGGTTTAGTCATATTTCATGTGCCTTTTCCAAATGGTGCCCCCCTAAGTGGTCAGCGAATAGTTGTCCAGTGTCATAAGATCTTGTCATTCCTTTGGTACCCCCTTGCATGCAACACATGACCAAGCTAAGTGTGATTGTGGGACATCAAACTTCACCACCAACAATAGCTAACCTGTCACCTGTAGCACTACACTGGGGGATCAACGCCTTTCATGTGGGCCTGAATGTATGAACCCCTATTTAGCCTATTTCTTGGAAATACCCAGAGGTGTACTCTCCTACTTCAGTAACCCATTTCCGTTCTTCCAACTTTCCTAACTCCAATAACTACTGAGTCACCATCAATGTGTTGCCTCATGCATCCTCTGCAGCTCTGGTCCCACCCATCTGTGCTGTAATGAGGACAGGATCACTAAAGACCTTTTATGTTGGACTCTATTCTCCACTAGCAGAGCAGGTGTTGAAGGAACTGCCTCACTGCACTCAACTCAGGGAGTTGGATTTGTCCTGGTCAGACAAGCTTGAGGTGAGACATGTCACTTTGTATCCAATGCATCAACAGTATAAACTCCTACTGTACATCTGCACATGTAGTAAGGTTGGGAGGCTCTGCATGTACCCCAACAAGGGCAGTTGTGTAAGGGACTGCCTCACTGCACTCAGCTCAGGGAGTTGGAGTTTGAGTTGGAGTAGTTGACACAGTTAGACATGCAGGTTGTGTTTTAGACATGTCACTTCTTGTGTATATACAGTGTCTCTGGAGGAGTGTTTGTGTTGATCTAGCTGCTAGCCCCTACTTTGTCATCTCACGTGCCACACAAAATGACAAAGTAGGGGCTAGCAGCTATAGACTATGTTTGTGTGTGAAATGCACACACCACACACTCACCTACGCTACAATGGCTATTTATTTCACACTCTGATTTGTAGTTTGTGTCACATGACATGCATGTGACCCCATCTTCTTTACAGGTTGGCACCCTCCCATCAGCTATTGAAGCTGCTCTCTCAAAGTGCACCACACTGGAGAAACTGACAGTGAAGGGACCGTATGGGAGTGCCCTTCCCTCTTCTGTCACTGCTGCCCTGCTTAGGGCAGTGAGTACTGTCAGGTCCTTGAAGGAAGTGTCAATGAATTTGTGTCACTATGGTATGCAGAGTGTGTGTGTGTTTGTGCGTGTGTGTGTGGTGTGTGTGCGTGTGGTGTGTGGTGTTTGTGTTTGTGTGGTGTGTGTGTGTGTGTGTGTGTGCGTGTGGTGTTTGTGTTTGTGTGTGTGTGTGTGTGTGTGTGTGTGTGTGTGTGTGTGTGTGCAGTGTGCAGTGTGTGTGTGTGTTTGAGTGTGTGGTGTGTGTGTGCAGTGTGCAGTGTGTGCGTGTGTATGGTGTGTGTGTGGTGTTTGTGTGTGTGTGTGTGTGTGTGTGTGTGTGTGTGTGTGTGTGTGTGTGTGTGTGTGTGTGTGTGTGTGTGTGTGTGTGTGCAGTGTGCAGTGTGTGTGTGTGTGTGGTGTGTGTGTGTGTGCAGTGTGTGTGTGGTGTGTGGTGTTTGTGTTTGAGCAAGTGTGTGTGTGTGTGTGTGTGTGTGTGCGTGTGTGTGTGTGTGTGTATGGTGTGTGTGTGTGTGGTTGTGTGTGTGTGGTGTGTGGTGTTTGTGTTTGTGTGCGTGTGTGTGTGTGTGTGTGTGTGTGTGTGTGGGTGTGTGCGTGTGAAAATCAAGATGGCGGTCTCGCGAGAACCAGCGACCAAAGCAGACTAGCAAGCGGGTATCTCTGCGTCCGAATCAGAGCCATCTCATCACAGCAGTACTGGACGGCCATGAGAAGACTGCGGGCTGCCGCTTCCTGCGTATCCGTGTGCGCACAGGAACAGAATGGCCGAACGTCGGAGGTGTGAACTTGGAGCACCCTCGAAGAGCGCAAGAAAGAAACTTCACCACGACTCACCGGTCTGCCGGGCGACCAGACAGCCTGGCTCAGTGCCGGCGGGACACCGACGGGCGGAGGAGGGACACGGGTCCCCAACGGCCGAAGGGCGGACGAGGGAGAAATCCCCAACGGCCTCCCGCTACCACCTGAGAAACACCCAGGCCCGCGCCTGTAGACGGGACAAATCGTCAGGGCCCGGCGTAAGGGTAGCCTCCTTACCCTCAAGGGCGTCGGCTACGAATACAGGATCGAGGCGCGATGTAGCGCGGAAGGCTACCAACGGGGACGAAGGAGACAGTAACCCACCGCGTGCGGGAAAGAAGCCAAGACGAGAACAAGGGCCAGACGATCGACCTACTCTCCAACAGCGACGACAGCGTAGAGCAGTCCCTTCCAGGATACTGAGCACAAGACAAGCAGAGAGATTAGGGACATGGAATGTAAGATCGCTTCAGGGATTGGGAAAGTTGGAACAACTAGCTGGTGAGATGGAGCGGTACAGACTAGCAGTGCTTGCAGTGACAGAGACACACCTACCAGGTGAGGGGGAGAAACTGCTTGATGTAAATAAGGGGTACAGACTAGTCTTCTCAGGAAGAACTGATGGGAGAAAAGCTGAAGGAGTAGGCCTAGCCTTCTCCCCTTATGCATGGAATGCCCTACGTTGCTATGAAGCAGTATCCCCCAGGATACTGACCGCTGAGGTACTAACTCGCATTGGACCTTTAGCAATCATAGTTGGGTATGCACCTACCAACCAAGCCAGTGAGGAAGTGAAAGAGCAGTTCTATGCTGACCTAGATGGGGTTATGACTAAGACAAATGGCCTTACCATGTTACTTGGAGATTTTAACGCATCACTTGGAGACAGTGTACCGGGAGTAGTTGGCCCCCATGGACTGGGAAAGGGAACAAGTGATAATGGGGAGAGGCTTGTGGAGTTTGCCAGCGCACATCAGATGTGTATCACAAACACACTTTTCCCACATAAGACTATACACCAAGCCACCTGGTACCCACCGGATGCAAGAGCCAAGCCTAGTCTAAAAGACTATGTGTTGGTGAAGCGCAGACTGAGACCTTCGGTGATGGACACCAGGGTTTTCAGAGGGGCAGATCTAGACACCGATCACCGCTTGGTGGTAGTAACCTTACGCCTCAAACTAGATAAGAAGTCAAACCAAAGGAAGGGAAAGCGATTTGAAACAGCACTGCTCGGGAAGACAGATAGAAGGATGGCGTATGTGGAGGCTCTAAGGGAGTCCTTTGATAAAAGAAGACAACAAGGCAGTGTCGAAGAGAGGTGGAGTGAACTAAAGGAAGCACTTGTGGGATCAGCAGAACAACATCTAAAAAGGAGGCGTATGGCAAAGAAGAAGTGGATCTCCGATGACACTCTTGAACTGGTTGAAGCAAAGCGCATGGCATTCCGAAGATGGCAGGAACACCGCACAGATAAGAAGAAACAGAAGGAGTATCAGGCCATGTGCAAGAAAGTGAGACAAGCTTTGAAGGGTGATAAGGAGAAGTGGCTTGAAAATGAAATCACGGAGATGGAAGAGGACATCAGGCATCACAGACATGGAAACTTCTTTAAAAGGATGAGAAAGTTGACCAATAGCAGCATACTACCTACAAACACGATCTTGGACGAGGAGGGCCAGACTCTTAAGAGACCTGAAGAGAAACTTGCCAGATGGCATAGGCACTTTGAGAAAGTGCTCAATGTCCGGAACGAAGTAGCAGAGGAGGTAGTATCAGAGCTGGAAAACCGGTCACATGGAGAGACACCCGAAGTGACAAGAGAAGAAGTGAAGAAAGCAGTGTGGAAGTTACGCAATGGCAAAGCAGCAGGACAGGATGAAGTTGAAGCTGAGCTACTGAAGAAAGGGGGAGAGGCAGCCATTGACTGGCTCACAGAGGTGGTACAGCAGGTATGGAAATCTGGGAAGGTACCACAAGAATGGAAAGATGCCACATTGATCCCTGTCCACAAGAAACGAGCAAGAAATGATTGTGACAACTACCGTGGAATAGCGCTCCTAAGTATCCCTGGTAAGGTGCTGTCCCTAATCCTACTAGAAAGAATGCAAGTGATAGTGGAACCACAACTAATGGAAGCACAGTGTGGATTTCGGAAAGGAAGGAGCACGGTGGACCAGATCTGGCTGACGCGACAAGTAGTTGAGAAGGCAACGGAATACCACACTACAGTGTACTTATGTTTCGTGGACCTCATCAAAGCCTACGACTCAGTGGACCGTACAGCCTTGATAGCGGTACTGAGATCGTATGGGGTCCCCAACCAGCTGGTAAACCTAGTAGGAGAACTGTACACTGAAACCAAATGCTGTGTGCGAACAGCGGAGGGCACCTCAGAGGCTTTTGAAGTTAAGACTGGAGTGAGACAAGGATGCATCCTGTCTCCCCTCCTGTTCAATTGCTTCCTAGATCGAATTGTGAAAGGGGTTATGTCAGTGCTTGGAGGAGGTGTACATATGGAGTATTCCACTGAGGGAGGACTCTTCCTGTCTTATCGAGATAAGACTCCTGCCTCAGCCCACATCCAAGATGCCAGGTACGCAGATGACATGGCTCTCATTGCAGAGTCCAGGAGTGAGCTACAGCACATGTTAACAGTCCTGGATGAAGCATGTGAGCGGTGGGGAATGCGTATCAGTGTGGAAAAGACTAAAGTATTGGCAGTAGGAGAACAACAAGACCCAGCAGAGCTTTCATCCATCTTGCTGCAAGACCAAGCTCTGGAGGAAGTTGAGTCTTTTCCATATCTTGGTAGTGAGGTGGGGCAGTCAGCAAGGGTAGAGAAGGAGGTGACAGTAAGAGTGAACAAGGCAAGCACTGTGTATCAGATGCTGAGACGCAAAGTCTTCAGAAGTAGGTATCTGAGCAAATCCACCAAGATACGTGTCTTCAGAACGATGGTGATGTCTACCCTCCTCTATGGTGCTGAGACATGGCCAGTGACGCAGAAGGACATCCGTAGACTAACAACCTTTCAGATGCGGTGCCTGCGAGACATTTTAGGCCTCACTCTATGGGACAGAAGACGGAATGTTGATGTTTTGGAAGAGTGTGGGGAGACAACTGTGAGAGACCAGCTAAGACTGAAACGATTACAGTGGCTTGGACACGTGTTGAGAATGCCTATTCATCGTCCGCAGCGTCAAATCATCAAGAGCAGACCACGAGGAAGGCGTAGACCCCCTGGAGGAACACCACTGCAATGGGTCGATGTAGTCAACCAAGACCTGGCAAGCCTGCCTAACTGGCAAGCAGTGGTAAAGGACCGCGCAAGGTGGAGAGCGTTCATCCACCAACCGTTGGAAGACCACCGTAACATGTCGTCCTAGATCCTGCCCAACGTCCTTAAGGACAAGGAGTACAGAGGAGGAGGAGGTGTGTGTGTGTGTGTGTGTGTGTGTGCAGTGTGCAGTGTGTGTGGTGTGTGCGTGTGGTGTGTGTGTGGTGTGTGTGTGTGTGTGCAGTGTGTGTGTGTGTTTGAGCGTGTGTGGTGTGTGTGTGTGTGTGCAGTGTGTGTGTGGTGTGTGGTGTTTGTGTTTGAGCAAGTGTGTGTGTGTGTGTGTGTGTGTGTGTGTATGGTGTGTGTGTGTGTGGTTGTGTGTGTGTGGTGTGTGGTGTTTGTGTTTGTGTGCGCGCGCGTGTGTGTGTGTTTGTGTGTGTGTGTGTGTGTGTGTGTGTAGTGTGCAGTGTGTGTGTGTGTGTGTGTGTGTGTGTGTGTGTGTGTGTGTGTGTAGTAGTGTTGTGTGTTGCTATGTATGTGTGTGAATATGATAACATTTGACAGTGCAATATGTTTTGTGTTAGGTCCACAGCTTGCAATGTGTAGTTCAGCTCTGCACCTTGTGTCTCCCTCTACGACCACTTGTCTCCCTCACCTGCAGATGGTGTTGATGAGGAAGTGGAGACATTTGTCAGTTACCTAAAGATGAGCAACTTGAGGAAACTGGAGTTGACTAAGTACCACAACCTATCCCCTGTGCACATTGCAACCATCCTCAATGGTCTCAATGGGAACAACAGCCTTGAAGAGCTGGTGGTCACACGTCGATACAGTGAGGTGAGTCATGTCTGGTAATGTGATTCCTGGGTGTGTACTAGAAGGGATGGTAGTGACACCAAGCCCACAGGTCAGTTCTGAGTGTGTTGTCTGTTTGTCACATAACACCATGCGAACTGGTTTCTTCCATCAGTAAACTGCGCACACTTTGAAACCATCTCCATTCACTTGACTACCCATAACAGGTGATGGCCCCTTCCTCTCACTCGGGAGAGCCCCCATGATGTTGTACATCTGTCTTGTTCATACAGTTCCTCTTTGCAGTTTGCAGTTCTCACTTGTCTACAGTTTTGTATTCTTTGTAGTTTGTAGAGAGAACTTCTCATTACACTAGTATTCCATGTATTGTCCAGAGTACTTGTTTCTACTACTGTGAATGGTGTTCTCACTATGGGCTCAACTGATGGAGCCATGCAAGACCTGTAGTTTAACTCTTCTGTCCACTGGCCTATTAGCTTGCCTTGCTTATGTCAATGTGTGTCCATTGTCCTTACCTGTACACCTCCCCTATACCTCATGTCCTCCATAGCTCCATTTCATGTGTGTCTTTGTGTCAAGTCTGAGACTGCTGCAGTGTTAGTTGTCACACAGCACGGTCTCCTTAACCACATGCAGATGTGGGAGGAGGAGGAGGAGGAGGAGATGTTGGGGGAGGATGTGTCAGACCCTGACATGCTGAAGGCAGTTCAAACAGCAGTCAGTGTGAACAGGTCAGTAAAGAGGATCAGGATTGATGACAAACTGTTGAGGTGGACCAATGTGGCCACTGCTATCATTGAAGGAGCAGCACATAACACAACATTGATGGAGGTGGAGTTTAAGACACCAAAGGACCCAAACCTTTCCCAGCTACAGAAAGTGGTTGATGAAACAAGACAAGCAAACCCAAAATTACGACTGGTTGTTTGGGCTGGTGAGTAAACATCACATGACATCACATGACACTAGTACACTCCCCCCACATGTTGTGTGTCTCATGTCCCAAGTTGTGTCTGAGTAGTGTGTGGTGGTCTGTTGGTACAAGTGTGTCACAGTGAGGGCTAGTGAGCAAGTGCTGCACTGGAGGAGGGACCCGTCCCCCTCACTAAAGAGGGGGTTCCCCTCACAACATCCACCCAGTAGTGTCAGTGTGTGGTAGTGTGGATTGGCCTCATACCCTTTTGTGTACATGTGAAGGAAGGTCTGGTACGTGCATACTGCTTGCACTGTGTGGCATTCACAATCCCACAGAAAACAGTGGAGCCTCTGCACATGTGCACACAGTAGGTACCAGGCTGTCCTTCCCGCCCCCACACAATTACCAGTGCACAGGAATGAGGCTAGTGATGAATGTGTGGTAGTGGGCATGCAAGTGATCAGGAGGGAGTGATTTAGGGCAAGACTGACGTGGTGCTAGGGTGTCAGGTGACATGTCACATGTGTGTACTGTGAGTGACAGTCACTTGTCACTTTTTGTATGTAGGCTACTGGTACAATGACTGCTTGTAACCTCCGAAGACACACCCCCTGACCTGGTGAGTTGAGCAGTGTCCCAACCTCCTCTTGTCCCTGTGCTGGTCACATGACCCAGACAGAGGTAGTGGGTGCACACATTGATCCATTTGTCATGTGTCCTCCCATTTCATGTCCTTACCCACAACATGTCTCTCCACTCCATAGGACTCCACTCTCCTCTCATGTCTGCACAACAAACTGAAAGATATTTACAACTAGTGTTTTGTTCATAGTATAATTAATTACACAATTACACAATACTAACTAGTTTATTGACATGTCTGTGTGTTGTAGCTAGCTAGGGTAGGCTGTAATGTATATGTTATATGCATATACACAGCAGCACACTTTGTATACACTTTACGTTAATTTCAACTTATGGTCATTTGTACAGTTAGATTTTGCAAGCGAATGTTCGAATTCTTCATTAAAGTTTGTGAATAATGGAATCAGATAGTCGCGCATGTATATGGTCATCGACCTGAGAAATCCGGAAATCAATCTTTAATTTCTGTACGTACGTCGACTGGTATAGTCCGCCATTTTCTAATTAACCGGAAACCGCCTTAGGGTACGCCTGAGAAGACCTCCCCAACAAAGTTCATCTCGCCCCAACTGGTGGACATGGCGGAGCTGAACGGACTGGCCTACTCTCAACGGACGTATGACAGCTAGCGCTAGGAAGGCGAGGATAACGTCAGAGAACTTCTATGACAACCTTCTTGTTCACTATCGCGACAGGAGTAACAGGTGAGTCTCTCCTTACTTCAATATGGTCTACAGTTCATTACGTCACACGTGTGTGCTTTGTGGAGTGTGTAAGGGAAGGACGGTCTCGGAGGAAACTGGCTCAGACGCGATTTCTGGTTAATGTTGCGTTTTATTGTGGCGTCAGTTATTCCCTATTTCTGTCCTCCCCGTCCCGAGCTGGTGCTCACGTGTGTACACACACACTCTTCTGGTGTGGCCTTGAGTTGTGAAAGGAGTTGTGATTGATTTTGAGGAATAATGAAGTAATCCACTGCCACAGTGTGTGCGTGCGTGCGTGCGTGCGTGCGTGCGTGCGTGCGTGCGTGCGTGCGTGCGTGTGTGTGTGTGTGTGTGTGTGTGTGTGTGTGTGTGTGTGTGTGTGTGTGTGTGTGCAGCCTATTCTGACAATTTGTCCATCCATTCACTTGTCACCTTAGACACTCCACTCTGCACCTGATGCCATGGGTGTGTGGTATGGAGTGTCTACACATGTTGTCACACACATCTTACTGCTAATGTCTCTAACTAGCAAGTGTACAACATTGTTCTACAGTCTCTGGTTCACATACTCCCAATCTCTAAAGGGGAGGGGAAGGGGGAGGGGGAGGGGAAGGGGAGGGGAGGGGGAGGGGGAGGGGGAGGGGAGGGGAGGGGAGAGAGCGGGAAGGGGAGGGGAGGGGAGGGGAGGGGAGGGAGCGGGAAGGGGAGGGGAGGGGAGGGGAGGGGCTGTACTGTTTGAAATAAGTTGAAATATTGAATACATTGATATGGCTGCTGTGATAGTTACCCCATGCTCGACTGCACAACAGGGGTTATGTGTTTGGTTTGTGTGTCAGTTTGTCCGTCACACACTTTTTGGGCCATTTGTGCAATTAAAGGTCCACTGTCGCATTTTTTTTTTAATTTTCATATTGATAGTGCTATGTGAAACATCTTCAATGATACCCATTTCAGTGTGCTCTGCCTCACGATGGGGGAGTTACGAGGGTGCAAAGTTGCAAAAAAGACCAATTATGCGTGGGCGTTTCCGGTGTTCCGGTCCTAACAATGCTAAAACGTCGTGACGTCACAGTAGGCTCCGGAATGTTTGCGCAAGTATGGAGGAGAATAGGCCAGTCAACGGACTGAACAAGAAATCGTTATCTCCTGCGAGTCTTTATCTTACGATGAAGGCGAAACTTCTTGAGACAATGAAGGAGATACCCCTGCTGCTTCTGAAGTAGAGCTGGGCATGCGGGTTGCGCAGCCGTACGGCACGACATCAATTTTGCGACACGACCAATAATAGGGTGACGCCCGTTCTCAGCCCTACAAACGCCGATTCGCACCATTCTTGGACTGTTACAAGAGCATACGAAACAGAGATGGTACACTAGTCTAGAGATGATTTGTCACCTCCTACAAGGCGTAACAGCTGAAATACGAAGTGTGCCGAAGACATATTTCGGAGCACTCGGCACGTATTCTAGGTCACTGGCTCGCACATCGCGAGACGTAAGCATCTCTCTACTCCTACTTGCTAGGTAGCAGGGCACACACAAGCTCTGGTCACAGCAAAAGGTTCTGACTTCAGAGGAAAAACCGTCCCCTGCTCTCTACTGAGAACGGCTGCGCAGAACACCAGGAGGTGGAGGCATCGAAATGGCTGGGACGCCTTTTTCGTCATCCTAAAGCTACTACTCACCCTTTCGTCCTTTGTAGCGATTTGTCGTCTTCTCGATTGGCTTTCTCTGTGCTAGGAAAGACTCTCCTGTAAGTTAAAGCGCCATTCGGATTCTGACGGATGTACTAGAGTGAGCAAAGTGGTTGTTGCTAGAATATTTACACCAAGAAACAGCGAAATGGCAGGTAGGGCATCAGTCGCAATCCGAAAGGCGCTCTAACTTACGGGAGTGTCTTACCAAGCACAGAAAGACCCTGCCAACAGCTGCTGGCCACCGCTTCTTCAGACTATCGCTCTTCGTGAAATGAAGCAGCGACCGTTGCCTCCACCATAGATCTATGCCTCCACTGGCCCTACTACATCCTCCAGCAACACATTTGTGATGCATCGGGGCGAGTTCATTAGCAAGAGGGACGTGAATAGCCAGTCGGCGATTGTCTTCCCACACGGCGTGTGACACGTTCAAGCATAGACACAAGTGTACGGCAAGCCTACTGTGACGTCACAGCAAAATGGCGGATTTCTTCGGCCGATTTTCCGGAAGTGAGCCATTATCCCTCTACCAGGGAATTTCGAAGCGCTCTAACAGCGATTTTCGGTGGTTTTAGACGATAATCTATCATATAAGAGCAACTTGTGTAACCGTGACAGTGGACCTTTAAGGCACTTTCAAGGCTCGTATAGATAGGTTTCGCAAAGAACAGCCTGTATACAATCGACGACTGCAACAACCACGCAAAAGCTATTAAAACGTCTCTTTCTAGTCTTTTGCAGACGATCCCTCCACTTCCTCGCCTCTGGGAGCTTACGGGACGGTCTAGCAAGCCAGACTAGACGGTCAGCAGCCATAATTATGCGGAAAGAGTTTGCGGACTGCCCATGTCCGTATATGGATAGAGACATAAATGATAATAATTTTATATAGCTAGGTCTACATAGTCTCCACATGCATCGGGTATGGTCTCTATGAGGCCTTGTATCAAGATGAATGGATGAGGTGACGTGAAGTGGTCTTGTGAACAGAACAGGAAATGTTGATTACATTCACCTATGTATAATTATGCATGCACTCTGCCCCTCCCCTTTCCACACCCATACTCACTGCCCCTCCCCCTACTACACCCACACTCAATGCCCCTCCCCCTACTACACCCACATTCACTGCCCCACCCCCTTCCACACCCACAGATGGAAGAAGCTGGAGCACACAATGGAGGAGATGGACCTCCCAGATGAAGAGGTCAGTCTGCAGTTGTGTCTTCACCAATTCCTTGTCTTCATCACACACTGTCCATATCCCTTGCTGTCCCCTCCCTCCTGGTCTCATCCTACATGCACTCCCGCACACTCCTTCATTGCCAATATCCATTCCATCTCTCCTTCCCCCTCCCCTCCCCCTTCCCTCCCCTCTCCTCCCCTCCCTCCCCTCCCTCTCCTCCCTTCCCCTCCCCCCCTCCCCCTCCCCTCCCCTCCCCCTCCACACAGCGAGAGGAGAGGAGGGTGCAGCATACTCAGGAGACACAGTTCCTCAGATTGAGGCGCTCTCGTCTTGGCAAAGATGACTTCAAATCCCTCAAGGTCATTGGCCGAGGTGCCTTCGGAGAGGTCAGACTGGTGCAGTAACACGACACTGGACACGTGTATGCAATGAAGATACTACGCAAGACAGACATGGTCCAGAGGGACCAGATAGCTTACGCAAAGGCTGAGAGGGACATCTTGGTGGAGGCGGACAACCCCTGGGTGGTCAAGATGTACTACTCATTTCAAGACAACACTAATCTGTACCTCATTATGGAGTTCCTACCTGGAGGTGAATGGAGGGCGGGGCAGACACACCCACCCCATGCCATTGGTGTTGGCTAAGTGAGTTCATTCTTTGTCCACACTTGGTCACATGTACACACTTAACACTGTTGATGTGTTTGAGGTGCCTCCAACGTTTGAGTATAATGGACTCAGTGTAGTTTGGTAACATGACTGACTCTCCTCCTCTCCCCTCCCTCCCTCTCTCCTTCCCATCATTGTCTTCCCATCCCCTCCACTTCCCCTCACCTCCCTCTCCCCCTCCTATCCCTCTACTGCACTGGACTGAACAGACTCCTACAAGGATTTCAAGAGCATTGACCCCAGTGAGAGTGGGAGTGTGTGTGTGTGTGTGTGTGTGTGTGTGTGTGTGTGTGTGTGTGTGTGTGTGTGTGTGTGTGTGTGTGTGTGTACTTATGTCAGAGGTGAGTGTGCTGTGCTGTATTGACTGCAGTGGATGGATACAGCACCATACTTGGGACATTCCACAAAGTGTATGGAGAGTATTGTGCATGTGTGTGTGTGTGTGTGCGCGCGCTTGTGTGTTCATGTGTGGTCGTGTGTGTGTGTGTACATGTGTGTGTGGGTGTATTTGTATGTGTGTAACTATGTGTCAGTGTGTGACTGTGTTTGTGTGTGTCCACCCTATGCCTCTATCCGTGCAGTACATGTGTGGTGTACACATCTATATTTAATACTCTGTCACACACTGTTCACCAAGCTACCCTGGTTGAGTGTTGTTTCCCCTCTCCTCTCTCTCTGCAATCTGCAGTGCCCTATGCAACTGTCCATGCCAAGGACAAACAGTATGACGTGTGTTTGTTTGAGAGAGCAAATAACTTATGGAGATCTGTATTGTACCGTGCCACAGGCTCATCAAACTGATGTAAAGGACGTTATTTATTGCAGTGTGTGTTTCTGAAACTTTTAGCTGTTGTCTCTTGTTGTGTGAAGAGTTGTAGTTGGTTGTATTTATGTTTTAACTATTTGTTGTTCATTGTTGGTCACTGTGATGACATTTGGGCAATGTGAAGTAGCTAATGAGTCAAGACACGAGTTAGTCTGGCTCGCGAGACTAGCTAGCTAGACCCGTACCGTCCCAACAAACGCCGGGGAGGCGTGGAAGGTATACAACCGGATGATCACGTGCACTTGTTCAAAAATGGCTGCTAAGTACATCGAAGGAGAAGCTCAGAGAAAGAGCCGATTTGAAGCAACAGTTTGCAGCCAGTTTTCCACTAGACGCTCTATTGCCTGCACTACACGTGGGTAATGTCCTTACCGACTTGAGTTTGCGCAGCTCCTCCCAACACCGCGATCTACCGTGGCGGACAGGAATCACAGGTTCCTTGAGTATCTCGACAAGGACCCGTCGGCCGTCAGTCTCACCCTCTCCATCCTCGCACGTCTCGAGCACCTGGACCACCGATCCTTCGAGGAGATGCTGCGAGAGGTTTTTGACGTAGAGGAAGAAGAAAATGGGACGGGCGGGATTCCCAGTGCTAAGCGTTTGAAGCTGCAACAGGAAGGGGCACGCGTCAGTGGGGCCAGAGAGGTGAGCACACTATGGCCGCCTAACACACGAGTGGTACAGTGCTCAGTGAACGGCTTGGTGTTGTTGAGTGAACTTTAGTAGTGGAGTGGATGGGTCGGTTTGCACTAGAAGACTATTTGCACTCCCATGTACGTAGTTGCCCACTTTGTATGCACTGTCACGTGATGCACCACATGTTGTCTGGCTCGGTGGTCAGTTTGGTGTTAAATAAACTAGGATGGGAGGCTATTTAGCTAGCTAGCTAGCTAGCTATGCAAGTCCCATGTAGTTGCTTGCTTTGTATGTAGCTACTGTCATATGCATGCGATACATAGGACTGCCCACGGGGACTTCCATATATGGTATATGCACACGGTATTGTGGGTATTTAGGGGTTGCCATGGTTACATGATTGATTCGTTACGTTGTTACGTTGTCTTGTGGCACAGGGACAACAAGTGGTGCAAAGGACAACAAGCGAATAAGGAGGACAAGGACAACAAACATTGGAGGGACAACAAGCAACACAAAGTTCTATCTCTCCAGATCAAGCAGTGGATCAGCACGCTGGAGCAGGAGGTATGTTTAGCACACACATCATTGCACTGCATGATGGTGGATCTTACGCAGCGACCAATCACATTTGCCTTCACTCATGGTTGAATAATGTATTCTCAGTTTCTTTTGCTTTTCACATTATCTGGTTTGCCTATACCTGAATGAGTTGGTCCCAGTGAGTGACAGCCCACTGTGTTCATGTGTGTGGACTACTTGATTGTAAATTTATATTTCCCCACAACTGTTGAAAATATGATGACAATGAGTAATTCCACTTTGAGACAATACATTTCCCTTAGCTACAAAGTGTACGGACTCAGCTAATGGCTTTGGTTGAGTAACATATCATCATTAGATTTCAATCACTCTTGAGTGACAGCCATTTTGGAAGTTTGTATCAGTGAACAGTTGCTCTATACAAGCATTAGCCCATTAGTCTCGTTCCCAGTCCCCCAAAAGGTGGTCTGGCACATTTGCTCGCTATTTTGATACCTCCCTTGGGGCACTTGCCACCATCTTGGCAAGCGCCTCCATGTCTGCGATACTCAATGTAATGGCTTTATTTGCTCACCTACGTGAGTTGTAGTCGGGTATTCTATCAAATGAGACCAATCTGCACACAATTTGACCACTTCCACAATTTCAAAAGGTGACCTGGTACAGTTTCTCAATGTCCATTACTGCTTACTGCTAATCCTTGTGCTTCTTGCATACATGTAACGCCACATACCAAAAGTTTTCAATTAATCAGACTATCAGAGCAAATGTACCAGTATCCTCCAGGTCTCAGCTGGTAGTCTGGCTGTTAGCCAAGAGGCAAACGTGAGTGAGACTCACAAGTACATGTGTTTACACCTGGCATCCCCAACTGTCACCTGTTCTCTCCCCCTCCTCCCCTCTGTCCCACCCCTCCCCCTCCCTCTTCCCCTGTACACACAGCTGAGGTCCATAGTAGACACTGAGCTGCGTAGCTCCATGGTGAGCTACCAACCTCACAGTGACTTCAGAACAGCCTACGGCAGCCTACATGAAAGGGTTGGTTGACTCCGCCCCCTGCATAATGTGACAGTCAATGAATACACTTGACTTGATGATCCATTTGATGTTCCAGTGTTTAGACACTAGCCGCTGTCAGTGTTATCCCCTCTCATGCCCACCACCTCCACCTCTCTCTCTACCCCTACCAGTTCCGCTGCTGTGGATCAAACTCCTCTATGAACTGGCTGGATGCGTCCAACCTCGGGATGGTCGCACCAGACAGCTGCTGCATGGTGTTCCCTCAGGGATGTGGCAACACCGGACCTCCGAATCAATTCTACCAGCAGGTGAGTGAGCTCCTCCTCCACACCACTCCACATGCAGGGCTAATGGTACCTGTTAAAGAGTTGGTTGAAAGCATCACATCAGCAAGTAGTAACTGTTCCTCCTCCTTTTCCCTCCCCTCCCCTCCCCTTCTGGCCCCTTCTCTCCCCTCCCCTGCCCTTCCCCTCCAGGGGTGTCTAGACTTCCTGTCAATGTACCAGAGTGATCAGCTCTCCATTATCGGACCACTTGGACTCTTCAGTGGATTGTTTGGAGTGAGTAGCATAGACATTTTACCCATATCTGTCACCTCTCTCTCCCCTCTCTTCTCCCTCCCCTCCCCTGCCCCCCTCACACCCCTCCACTCCCTTCCCCCTCACACCCTCCCATCCCCTCCCCCTCACACCCCTCCACTCCCTTCTCCCTCACATGCACCCTCCCTTCCACTCCCCCCTCACTCCTCTCTCCTCCCCTCCCCACACCTCCCCTCACACCCTCCCCTCCCTCACACCCCCCTCCCCTCCCCCTCACACCCTCCCACCCCCCTCCCCCTCTCTCCCCCCTCCCCTCCCCTCCCCCCAGCTCCTATGTGGTATCTTTGTCCCACTTGGTCTCCTCATCACGGTGTGTATGAACAAGGGATCATACCATCCCAATTAGACATATTATACTGCATTTTATGCAGCATGTAATTACCTTACAACTGTACAAATCCCACAGAAGCTCTAACACACAATGTACCCCATTGAACTCTACCTCACACACACACACACACACACATGCACACACACACACACACACACACACACACACACACACACACACACACACACACACACACTGATGGATATTATATAGCACAAATTATAATGTTAAATGATGCTAGCTTTTCATGTGATCACTCAAAAGTGTGCATGTGCAGGAGTCAATGGGTACACTTAGACCACTGCCCAAACAATGTGCACAGCCCACAGCTGCAAGGAGCCACTAGTACTGGTGACATGCAGTGCCCATGGACATAGCTACTGACTGGATGGTCTTATAGTGCGGCTAGCCAACAATGAAATCTCTCCACATGTGTAGCTAGCTAGTGGAGTGAGTAACTCTGGCAAGGTGAGGTGTGTCTACATGTTAGTTAACATAAAACAGTATAGAATAATGGTCTGGTTTCCCCTTAATTATAAAGACTTCTTAGGCTCATGATCATCCGGTACATGCAGGTGTAAGTATCTGTAGCGGCCATCTTCCGGAAGTGATGCAATACAGACGGGGAGGGGCTAGAAGAGGGGATTTCGAAGACTGACGTCATAAGGTCAGTTGTGCGACCGCCCTTTTGCTCCTGCCCTTTTGCACGGGCCCAGAACAAACTGTCCATCTCTCGCGGATAGCCTTAATGCTGTGACTGCTAATGAGTCAGAAGTTTTTGTCTCGGCGCATGTTGCGCCGGCTCCGTGGTGCGGAGGAACAACCCCCCGCAGCCGAACCTGCCGAGACACCGCCACGAGCTGGAGAGGACGAGGAGTCCTTGGCCGCTGGGGTAGGCCAGACAGGAGGAGGACGCTCTCCACCCATTCCCTCCGTCCCCACGCATGACGATCGCTCTCCCGCTCCCAGCAAGTCTGTTACAAGTGAAGAAGAGAGGAACGAGTCCCCGCCAGCACCCTCTGGCGCTCTGGGTACAGCATCTCAACCGAGCAGTGCTTCAGGTACGCGCGTGCGTGTGCGTGTGTGCTTCATGCCGATACAATAGAGCACACACAAACAGTGCTTCACAGACGGGCCGTATGAACTGAGCTCTGATTCTGCTCACAGACACCCACTGACCAGACCCACCTGGGCTGGTAGCTAGCTAGCTATGTGACATTATCTTGCCCACACATGCCCCTAGTCTCTGGTAGCACAGTTGTTAGACTCCTGCACCACACACTGCTGGTGTGCCTAGGTCAGTGAACACACCATTGTTTACTCTTACTCCTAACCCTAACCCTATTGCTTTCAACAGTGTAACTGAGCAATTTGAAGCCGCCACATGTCCAATGATATTCTTCATGCTTTCTGCTGTTGCCCTTATGCTATACCTAGCTAGCACAGATTACCTGCACTGTATATACGAGACTGCTAAATGTAGGGATGACATACAAGGGGCTGCTGGGCAAGACTACTGACAGTGTACTTACATGCACTTTGTACCAACTGACACCTCCAAACATGATAGGTCATGTAGACAACAGATGGGCAACCTCACAAGAATGCTGTTAATTGTATTCATAGTTTTGTGGACTAGACCACTTATTGTGAGGTGTTGTGTACACATGGCAATTTGGAGTATCACCATCTGCTAAGAGCTGCACACAGTGATGAGCAGCCACTGAGAGGCTCACAGCTGTATATTTTTAGAGGGGTTGTTGTGTTGAGGGAATTGTCTGGTGGTACTCTTACTCACTCCCTGTGCCCTTGTCTTCTCTACAGATCATCCCATGAGTCCATGGTACGTTGATGCACTGGTCTCCCTGCAAGGGGACCTCAAGCTGAAGGTATTAATGAGCACAGGACTAAGTGATAAGTTACAGAAGGCGGCTGGTGGGTTTATGAGTGCAACGGAAGAACAGCAAGTGAAAGAACAGCATGGTGACTCCAAACAGATGGGCAAACTCATTGACATACTAAAAGGAAAGCAAGACAAGGACTTCGTCATCTTCCTGAAGATGTTGCGAAGTGCCAACTATGGAGTGTGGGCGGATGAGCTGACGAAAAGGGCAGAAGAGTTCAAAACAGTGAGAAGTAAGTGTATTCAGTCAATTTGTGTTGTGTGTTGGGAAAAAGTTTGAGTCCATCGAATTAATCTTCCCATCAGTCATTTTCAGACAACTTTAACCCTAACTTGGGGTACTAAGTGAGATGGAGCCGTTTTAACTGCTAGCAAACACCTCAGCCCCGTGCACCCACACTGGTGTGCATGTGTACAAACATGATGGTCTCTGTCACTTGTCCTGCATGGATCTGTGACCTTTGTATGTGTCCACTCAATGGTGAACTAACTGTTGCCCACACATGCATGCATGCATGTGGTGGAGCTGAGGGAATACTCCTATTGTGGCCATACCTCGACTCTCCCTCTTCTCACAGTAGGATCTATCCATGGTCTCATGTAGCCAGACTGCATCCTCCCCTGCAGTATTAATTATTTGCATGTGAGACATGTCCATATGTAAACATATGGCTTCCGTGCGGTCGATTTTGACCTTCCATATTCCCTTCCCTTTCTCTGCCAGATTGGGTTGGAATTGTGCAAACCTGGCATCAATCTGAACCCCTATCTTTGTACTACAAATGTGTGCTTACAAATAGTGAATAATCGTTCTCTATTCCAAGATATAGTGCTGTTAGTGACTATGGTAAAATAGCACAAATCGTCGTTGTGGCAAGTGAGAAAGCGGCTGATTTAGAAACAGAGGGTATGGGCCAATGATCGTAAGCGCTCACATGGAAAAGTTAGATCTTCTTGCCTTTCGAAATCAACCTTCACCGTGTGTCAGTGCCACAAGCTCACTTGCCACATGAAGATTTGCTGAGAAGACTTGTTGCCAGCTTCTCGGGCAGCCTTTGTCATGTGACTTTCCCGTGACACCCTGTTAAATGTCATAACACTTGGAGTGGAGCTTTGGGAAATGACAGCGTAACCGTCTTAAAGCCATGTGCCAATGTCTAGCTGCCAACAGGAATGATTATCTTTGCGATTGAAACAGATTTGTGCGACTATTCCCACATTGTTGTACAATTCGTCTTGCGAATCACGCGCACATCACATGCCGTCACATGCGTAACCACGGTAACGCCGAAGAATGCGATAAAACGCACGGTTCACGCTAAAATAAACAAACTGAGCTAGCAACAGACATGTCCCACATGCATTATGACATGATGTGGGAGATCCTAAGAGCCAAGTACATGTCAATGATCTCCTGTTTGTTGGCCCGAGCACTCTTTGTATCTATCCCAGTTATAATCTGTGAATATTGCCACCACGTTCTGGTGGATCCAAACAAAATGGTGAAAACATGGAGGCAGGAATAGCTGTCGGCTGTTTGAGCCTCAAACTACACTCTCTCAACTGCTTCACTCTGTAGTGGACGGAAGAGGAAGTGATGGAGGGCCAGCCTCATCAACAACTGGAGATAAGCAAGAGGTGAGCCTACTGAAGCATGAGGCATAGTTGAGTGTGGTGTTGTATTCTCTTCATTGTCTTGACACTAGTGAGAAAGTACCACTGTGATGTTGCATAGCAACTGCGCATGACTAAGTGTGTCACTGTAACGTTGAGGTTGCCGTGACTGCAGCCTTAGGGATAAAATACAGGAAATGCTCTCAGTTGATTCGACATGTCAGGATGACCTTAGCTTCCTGAATGTTCACCTTGCATAGAGTAGCCATTTTGATGATGTACCACTCCATTAGTAGGGAGCAGTGATCAAGTGCTGCTGAAGTCTCTTTCAGTCCTTTCATGTCTGCACTTAGCCACAAAGGTTCACAATACAGCTTGTGATCCCTCCTTCATGAATTCCTGTAGTGTGTCATGTTTCTGGGGAGTTGTCCAGAGTGAATCCTTATAGTGTTCCAATTGGTGTGTACATGTTTGTGGCTGTGCATGCATTGCATGTTCATGTGTTTGGACACCATCTGGTTGTGTCTGGTTTACATGTCTTTGTACCTCACTGTGTTGCAGTCCCTCCGTGCCAAGCTGGGCCCCTTCTACTCAAAGGAGTGCATCCAAGACAACCCTCTGCTGGCCTCTTCTACAATGCAGTATGTCAACTTGAACTTGGTGCAACCAACACAGCGACGCCCGGTAGCAGGGAAGGTTGACGAGGCCGTATCGGTGCACCTGGCCAGGGGAGGTGTTGAGCAGGTGCCTCACGAGAAGGTGCCACTCCAGTATGAACACATCCTCTCCTTCTCCCCTCCTGCTGGTATCTCCAGAAAGCGAGTGCTCATCGAGGGTGTACCAGGTAGTGGCAAGAGCACTCTCGTCCAGCGAATGTGCCACGATTGGTCGGTTGGCCGTTTTGCAAAAGACTACAAAGTAGTCATCCAAGTCACCCTGAGGAGTCTCCCCAAGGACCAGAAGCTGAGCCTGGAAGACCTCATCTTCACATCAGTCGGGGATGCAGCTATCGTTCAAGAGGTCACTGACTTCATTACTGCACACCAAGGACAGGGGGTCCTGTTCATATTTGACGGCTTTGATGAGCTGTCAGAAGAAATGTGTGAGAAGTCTCCTATTTGCGATATCATCACTGGCCATCTTGCCCCACACTCATCATTCATTGTCACCACTCGCCCCATTGCTGCAGAGAGCCTCTATCACTGTGTTGACAGAAGGGTTGAGATCAGTGGATTCAGAAGAGAAGAAGTGGAGAAATTCATCAGAGAGTACTTTGCCTCCAACCCATCAGCAGGAGAGAAGCTCCTGTCGATCCTCTCCCGTCGCCCTCGCATCATGAACCTCTGCTTCACCCCACTCCTGTGTCTGATGGTGTGCTATGTAACATCCCTCGGAGATGACTCTCCAGAACTCCTTCTGTCACTACACCAGTTGTTTGAGTGTGTCATCATCCACACCATCAACCACAACCTGAAGCGATTGGGCAAGAAGAAACACACTGACAGTCTCCAAGATGTAATGCGACTCTTTCCCAGCTTCAACAAACTGATCCAATTGGCACAGGAGGGGATCGAAAAGGACACCATCATTTTCTCCAGCCTCGACTTTGAAGTGGACAGTGTCTTCCACGGCTTGTTCAACTGCGTTAAAGCACAGAATCGGTTTGGGACCATCTCTCGCACGTGGCACTTCCTGCACCTCACCCTGCAGGAGTTCATGGCGGCCCTCGCTGTGACCAAGAAGACACCAGAGGAACAGGTCACCTTCTGGAGGCGACACCTCACCTTGATGTACCACAAGAAGGGGTACTTTGTTCTGGCAGATGACAGGAACAGGACTATGTTCCTGTTCTTCAGCGGGCTGAGTGGTCTCAGCACCCCGGGCATGCAGAGGATGCTACTAGAGACGCTCAACACAGTAGTGGAGCCCAGCATTAGGGAGGGTACCCCACTTCCTGAACTGTGTGAAGTCGTAGCTGAGAGTGGCAATGAACAGTTGGCTCGGTCCATCCTGTCCCCATGTGGACCAACAGTGGAGATTGATCAGTACTGCCTCAAGGGTGTTGGCATAGCGTGGTGTGTCGCTCAGCACTGCAAGCAGGTGGAAGAGGCTGGAATCAGGGTTGGAGGGATAAGTGTCCCCTCATGGGTTATCACTATCTTTATCTCTCAGCTGGGAGATGTCTCCACACTAACAAGAGTGGAGCTGCCAGATATAAAGGTTGATGATGGTAAGTTATCCCAAGGGCAGTTGAACCCATTTACAACTGAGGACTGCTTGACTGTCAAGTGTTAAGATTGAGAAGGACACTTAATAGTTGGAATAATCTTATTCTTACTTCCCAATGATGCTCTTTTGGTAGTGCTCTGATTACTATACTCAACCACTGAGGTCCAGTACAAGTCTGTTGTTTGTAGCTGTTTAAGAAGAAGGTTGACACAACAGATGGTTACACTATACACACTGAATGGCTGTCAGTTTTACTGAGGAACCTCCAGCTTGCATTGCCACTTTGTATTTGGATTTGAATTGGGAATGGGAAGTATAGACACGTACTGTGTGTGATTATGAGTAACAGACGTGTGTCCATGGCCCCCACATGGATGTTGTGCAATCTGTATACGTATGCACCTTACCTTCCAAAATTGTGTGGAAAACTTTTGTATACTTGTACTTTCTCCAGATCCGTCAACTTTCAGGAAATGTCTACTGAAGCAAACACAACTCAAGTACTTGACATTTGGAAGACTCGAAGAACACACCAAATGCACCAAGGATATGTTTGACACAGTGAAGGTATTGAAATGCTACAGTGGAATATCAACTTGATTTGGCCATGTCTCAAAGTGTCCCATGTCAACTGCCCCTAACCTGTGCAGTGTGGGTGGAGTCTGTACTTGATGAGGTGTACCAGTAGTAGAAGTGTGTCAGTTGTGTGTTTAGACTGCAAAGTGTGCACATTCCACCATTTGAGCAATGTGTGCATGTGAGTGCCCCTTTACTTTGTTGTTTGTGTAGGATGTGCTAACACACCACAAGGACTCGCTGGAGGAAGTGACACTAATTGGGGACCCGTATGACAGAGGTGTGTTGTGAGTAGCATGTGTCACACCATGCACAGTGGGTATCCATGGACACTGTTCCACTCAAAGAGAAAATGAAGTGTGTTGTGAAGAGGGTGTTTGCAGTACAAAGGCATTCCGTGTAACATCTCCCATTACCATGGTAACCGTGTTTTTCTATACTTGAACTAGCAGATGGTTGCCATGGTAATGGAAGTATTCCACCCTCAAGAGGATGTATAATTATTGGTGATATACAGAACTATAATGGATGACTACTGTCCACTGGTCTTCACTACTGCTTGTGCATGTCTGACGTGTGTTGGAATTCTCTCAGTTTGTTCTCATACCACCTTCCAGCTCCCCTTGACCCTTTGGTGGTGTCCCTTGTGACCTGTCAGAGATTGACCTCTTTGGAGCTGAGCCGTATCAACCTGTCCCATCAGAGTTGCATCACATTAGTGAAGGGGTTGCACAATCTGAGGGCACTCGGACTGGAGAGGATGTCTTTGTCAGATGAAGTGAGTGACTGAGTTTGAGCTGCATGAATTGTAGACAATCAGTTGCAGTGTTTGAAGTGTTTGCATGTCATGCAATTCTATTGTCTTCCCTTACAGTCGCTCACTGCCTCAGATGTCCACCTCATTGCATCATCAGTGGAACACCACCCCAGTCTGAGGGAGCTGACTGTTGGAGGAAGGTGCAGTGAGTCCCTTGTCAAGGGAGCTGTGGAGGGGATGGCAAGGAGACATGGTGTGGATAAGTTGGCTGTTGCTCCATACGAAGAGGACGGTGAGTATCTTTAATACATTGTCATTCCATTGTATCCATGGCACACAGACAGTCTGTTCTAAATCATGCCCCCCAAGCATGTTTCATTGTTATGTGTACCTCGTGTGTCCCTTGCTGACCTCTCTAGTCAGAAGGAAGAAATGACGGCTGAGTCAGTTTTGGAGGTTTAGTCATATTCCATGTGCCTTTTCCAAATGGTGCCCCCTAACTGGTTAGCCAATAGTTGTCCAGTGTCATAAGACCTTGTCATTCCTTTGGTACCCCTTGCATGCATAGCAACACATGACCAAGCTAAGTGTGATTGTGGGACATCAAACTTCACCACCAACAATAGCTAACCTGTCACCTGTAGCACTACACTGGGGGATCAACGCCTTTCATGGGGGCCTGAATGTATGAACCCCTATTTAGCCTATTTCTTGGAAATACCCAGAGGTGTGCTCTCCTACTTCAGTAACCCATTTCCGTCCTTCCAGCTTTGCCAACTCCAATAACTACTGAGTCACCATCAATGCGTTGTCTCATGCATCCTCTGCAGTTGACCCTGCTCTGGTCCCACCCATCTGTGCTGTAATGAGGACAGGATCACTAAAGACCTTTTCTATTGGACTCCCTCCCCAACTAGCAGAGCAGGTGTTGAAGGAACTGCCTCACTGCACTCAACTCAGGGAGTTGGAGTTGGAGTTGTACTTGTTGTGGTCAGACAAGGTGAGACATGTCACTTTGTATCCAATACATCAACAGTATAAACTCCTACTGTACATCTGCACATGTAGTAAGGTTGGGAGGCTCTGCATGTACCCCAACAAGGGCAGTTGTGTAAGGGACTGCCTCACTGCACTCAACTCAGGGAGATGGGGTTGGAGTTGGAGTAGTTGACACAGTTAGACATGCAGGTTGTGTTTTAGACATGTCACTTGTTGTATATGCAGTGTCTCTGGAGGAGTGTTTGTGTTGATCTAGCTGCTAGCCACTACTTTGTCATCTCACGCACCACACGAAATGACAAAGTAGGGGCTAGCAGCTATAGACTATGTTTGTGTGTGAAATGCACACACCACACACACTCACCTATGCTACAATGGCTATTTATTTCACACTCTGATTTGTAGTTTGTGTCACATGACATGCATGTGACCCCATCTTCTTTACAGGTTGGCACCCTCCCATCAGCTATTGAAGCTGCTCTCTCAAAGTGCACCACACTGGAGAAACTGACAGTGAAGGGACTACTGTTTGGGAGTGCTCGTCCCTCTTCTGGCACTGCTGCCCTGCTTAGGGCAGTGAGTACTGTCAGGTCCTTGAAGAAAGTGTCAATGGACAAGTGTCACTATGGTATGCAGAGTGTGTGTGTGTTTATGCGTGTGTGTGTGGTGTGTGGTGTGTGTGTGTGCAGTGTGCAGTGTGTGTGTGTTTGTGCGTGTGTGTGTGGTGTGTCGTGTTTGTGTTTGTGTGGTGTGTGTGTGTGTGTGTGTGCAGTGTGCAGTGTGTGTGTGTTTATGCGTGTGTGTGGTGTGTGGTGTGTGTGTGTGTGTGTGCAGTGTGCAGTGTGTGTGTGTGCTTGTGCGTGTGTGTGTGGTGTTTGTGTTTGTGTGGTGTGTGTGTGTGTGTGTGTGCAGTGTGGTGTGTGGTGTTTGTGTTTGTGTGTTTGTGTGTGTGTGTGTGTGTGTGTGTGTGTATGGTGTGTGTGTGGTGTGTGTGTGTGTGTGTGTGTGTGTGTGTGTGTGTGTGTGTGTGTGTGTGTGTGTGTGTGTGTGTGTGTGTGTGTGTGTGTGTGTGTGTGTGTGTGTGTGTGTGTGTGTGTGTGTGCAGTGTGCAGTGTGCAGTGTGCGGTGTGTGCGTGTGTGGTGCGTGTGTGGTGTGTGTGTGTGTGTGCAGTGTGTGTGTGTGTGTGTGGTGTGTGTGGTGTGTGGTGTTTGTGTTTGTGCGTGTGTGTGTGTGTGTGTGTGTGTGTGTGTGTGTGTAGTAGTAGTAGTGTTGTGTGTTGCTATGCATGTGTGTGAATGTGACAACATTTGACAGTGCAGTATGTTTTGTGTTAGGTCCACAGCTTGCAATGTGTAGTTCAGCTCTGCACCTTGTGTCTCCCTCCATGACCACTTGTCTCCCTCCCCTGCAGATGGTGTTGATGAGGAAGTGGAGACATTTGCCAGTTGCCTCAAGACAAGCAACGTGAGGAAACTGGAGTTGACTGAGTACTACAACCTATCCCCTGTGCACATTGCAACCATCCTCAATGGTCTCAATGGGAACAACAGCCTTGAAGAGCTGGTGTTCACACAAAAGCACAGTGTGGTGAGTCATGTCTGTTAATGTGATTCCTGTGTGTGTACTAGAAGGGATGGTAGTGACACCAAGCCCACAGGTCAGTTCTGAGTGTGTTGTCTGTTTGTCACATGACACCATGTGAACTGGTTTCTTCCATCAGTAAACTACACACACTTTGAAACCATCTCCATTCACTTGACTACCAATAACAGGTGATGGCCCCTTCCTCTCACTCGGGAGAGCCCCCATGATGTTGTACATCTGTCTTGTTCATACAGTTCCTCTTTGCAGTTTGCAGTTCTCATTTGTCTACAGTTTTGTATTCTTTGTAGTTTGTAGAGAGAACTTCTCATTACACTAGTATTCCATGTATTGTCCAGAGTACTTGTTTCTACTACTGTGAATGGTGTTATCACTATGGGCTCAGCTGATGAAGCCATGCAAGACCTGTAGTTTAACTCTTCTGTCCCCCGGCCTATTAGCTTGCCTTGCTTATGTCAATGTGTGTCCATTGTCCTTACCTGTACACCTCCCCTATACCTCATGTCCTCCATAGCTCCATTTCATGTGTGTCTTTGTGTCAAGTCTGAGACTGCTGCAGTGTTAGTTGTCACACAGCACAGTCTCCTTAACCTCATGCAGGTGGTGGAGGGGGAGGATGTGTCAGACCCTGACATGCTGAAGGCAGTTCAAACAGCAGTCAGTGTGAACAGGTCAGTAAAGAGGATCAGGATTGGGGGCAGACAGTTGAGGTGGACCAATGTGGCCACTGCTATCATTGAAGGAGCAGCACATAACACAACATTGATGGAGGTGGAGCTGGTGACACCAAAGCACCATCCTCCTCCCCAGGAGGTGATTGACAGAACAAGACAAGCAAATCCAAAACTACGACTGGTTGTTAAGGCTGGTGAGTAAACATCACATGACATCACATGACACTAGTACACTCCCCCCACATGTTGTGTGTCTCATGTCCCAAGTTGTGTCTGAGTGGTGTGTGGTGGTCTGTTGGTACAAGTGTGTCACAGTGAGGGCTTGTGAGCAAGTGCTGCACTGGAGGAGGGACCCGTCCCCCCTCACTAAAGAGGGTTTGCCTCACTACATCCACCCAGTAGTGTCAGCGTGTGGTAGTGTGGATTGGCCTCACCCTTTTGTGTACACGTGAAGGAAGGTCTGGTACGTGCATACTGCTTGCACTGTGTGGCATTGACAATCCCACAGAAAACAGTGGAGCCTCTGCACATGTGCACACAGTAGGTACCAGGCTGTCCTTCCCGCCCCCACACAATTACCAGTGCACAGGAATGAGGCTAGTGATGAATGTGTGGTAGTGGGCATGCAAGTGATCAGGAGGGAGTGATTTAGGGCAAGACTGACGTGATGCTAGGGTGTCAGGTGACATGTCACATGTGTGTACTGTGAGTGACAGTCACTTGTCACTTTTTGTATGTAGGCTACTGGTACAATGACTGCTTGTAACCTCCGAAGACACACCCCCTGACCTGGTGAGTTGAGCAGTGTCCCAACCTCCTCTTGTCCCTGTGCTGGTCACATGACCCAGACAGAGGTAGTGGGTGCACACATTGATCCATTTGTCATGTGTCCTCCCATTTCATGTCCTTACCCACAACATGTCTCTCCACTCCACAGGACTCCACTCTCCTCTCATGTCTGCACAATTACACAATACTAACTAGTTTATTGACATGTCTGTGTGTTGTAGCTAGCTAGGGTAGGCTGTAATGTATATGTTATATGCATATACACAGCAGCACACTTTGTATACACTTGAAGTTAATTTCAACTCATGGTCATTTGTACAGTTAGATTTTGCAAGCGAATGTTCGAATTCTTAATTAAAGTTTGTGAATAATGGAATCAGATAGTCGCGCATGTATATGGTCATCGAACCTGAGAAATCCGGAAATCAATCTTTAATTTCTGTACGTACGTCGACTGGTAGTCCGCCATTTTCTAATTAACCGGAAACCGCCTTAGGGTACGTGTCCTGAGAAGACCTCCCCGCGACAATGTTCATCTCGCCCCAACTGGAGGACATGGCGGAGCAGAACGGACTGGCCTACTCTCAACGTATATACGTATGACAGCGCTAGGAAGGCGAGGATAACGTCAGAGAACTACTGTGACAACCTTCTTGTTCACTATCGCGACAGGAGTAACAGGTGAGTCTCCCCTTACTTCAGTACGGTCTTCAGTGTATTACGTCACACGTGTGTGCTTTGTGAAGTGTTTAAGGGAAGGACGGTCTCGGGGAAAACTGGCTCAGATGCGATTTCTGGTTAATGTTGCGTTTTATTGTGGCGTGAGTTATTTCCTATTTCTGCCCTCCCCGCCCCTCTTGTGCTCACGTGTGTACACACACACTCTTCTGGTGTGGCCTTGAGTTGTGAAAGGAGTTGTGATTGATTTTGAGGAATAATGAAGTAATCCACTGCCACAGTGTGTGTGTGTGTGTGCATGTATGTGTGTGTGTGTGTGTGTGTGTGTGTGTGTGTGTGTGTGTGTGTGTGTGTGTGTGTGTGTGTGTGTGTGTGTGTGTGTGTGTGTGTGTGTGTGCAGCCTATTCTGACAATGTGTCCATCCATTCACTTGTCACCTTAGACACTCCACTCTGCACCTGATGCCATGGGTGTGTGGTATGGAGTGTCTACACATGTTGTCACACATGTCTTACTGGTAATGTCTCTAACTAGCAAGTGTACAACATTCTACAGTCTCTTGTTCACATACTCCCAATCTCTGAAGGGGAGGGGAGGGGAGGGGAGGGGCTGTACTGTTTGAAATAAGTTGAAATATTGAATGCATTGATATGGCTGCTGCGATAGTTACCCCATGCTCGATTGCACAACAGGGGTTATGCGTTTGGTTTGTGTGTCAGTTTGTCCGCCACACACTTTTTGGGCCATTTGTGCAATTAAGGCACTTTCAAGGCTCGTATAGATAGGTTTCGCAAAAACAGCCTGTATACAATCGACGACTGCAACAACCATGCAAAAGCTATTAAAACGTCTCTTTCTAGTCTTTTGCAGACGATCCCTCCACTTCCTCGCCTCTGGGAGCTTACGGGACGGTCTAGCAAGCCAGACTAGACGGTCAGCAGCCATAATTATGCGGAAAGAGTTTGCGGACTGCCCACATTCGTATATGGATAGAGACATAAATGATAATTTTATATAGCTAGGTCTACACAGTCTCCACGTGCATCGGGTATGGTCTCTATGAGGCCTTGTATAAAGATGAATGGATGAGGTGACGTGAAGTGGTCTTGTGAACAGAACAGGAAATGTAGATTACATTCACCTATGTATAATTATGCATGCACTCTGCCCCTCCCCTTTCCACACCCATACTCACTGCCCCTCCCCCTACTACACCCACATTCACTGCCCCACCCCCTTCCACACCCACAGATGGAAGAAGCTGGAGCACACAATGGAGGAGATGGACCTCCCAGATGAAGAGGTCAGTCTGCAGTTGTGTCTTCACTAATTTCTTGTCTCCATCGCACACTGTCCCCATCCCTTGATGTCCCCTCCCTCCTGGTCTCATCCTATGTGCACTCCCACACACTCCTTCATTGCCAATATCCATTCCATCTCCCTTCCCCTCCCATCCCCTCCCCTCCCCTCCCCTTCCTCCCCTCCCCTCCCCCTCCCCTCCCCTCCCCCTCCCCCACAGCGAGAGGAGAGGAGGGTGCAGCATGCTCAGGAGACTGAGGCGCTCTCGTCTTGGCAAAGATGACTTCAAATCCCTCAAGGTCATTGGCCTTCGGAGAGGTCAGACTGGTGCAGAAACACGACACTGGACACGTGTATGCAATGAAGATACTACGCAAGACAGACATGGTCCAGAGGGACACACCCACCCCATGCCATTGGTGTTGGCTAAGTGAGTTCATCCTTTGTCCACACTTGGTCACATGTACACACTTAACACTGTTGATGTGTTTGAGGTGACTCCAACGTTTGAGTATAATGGACTCAGTGTAGTTTGGTAACATGACTGACTCTCCTCCTCTCCCCTCCCTCCCTCTCCCCTTCCCATCATTGTCTTCCCATCCCCTCCACTTCCCCTCGCCTCCCTGTCCCCCTCCTATCCCTCTACTGCACTGGACTGAAGATGGCTCTCCGAACAGACTCCTACAAGGACTTCAAGAGCATTGACCCTGGTGAGAGTGGGAGTGTGTGTGTGTGTGTGTGTGTGTGTGTGTGTGTGTGTGTGTGTGTGTGTGTGTGTGTGTGTGTGTGTGTGTGTGTGTGTGTGTGTGTGTGTTCATGTGTGGGTGTATTTGTATGTGTGTAGCTATGTGTCAGTGTGTGACTGTGTTTGTGTGTGTCCTCCCTATGCCTCTATCCGTGCAGTACATGTGTGGTGTACACATCTATATTAGTACTCTGTCACACACTGTCCACCAAGCTACCCTGGTTGAGTGTTGTTCCCCTCTCCTCTCTCTCTGCAATCTGCAGTGTCTATGCAACTGTCCATGCCAAGGACAAACAGTATGACTTGTGTTTGTTTGAGAGAGCAAATAACTTATGGAGATCTGTATTATACCGTGCCACAGGCTCATCAAACTGATGTAAAGGACGTTATTTATTGCAGTGTGTGTTTCTGACATGACCTGTTTTAGCTGTTGTATCTCGTTATGTGAAGTGTTGAGGGAAATGTTTTTATGTTTTAACTACATCTGTAATGGGTCAATTGTATATGAACAGTCTGATTCATTGTGACTATTGGCAGTAATTAAAGTTAAGAAATAAGCGAGATACACTAATTGATTATACGGAGAAAACCGGAGACTCAGAATGGATGACGTGACTAGTTAAAATGGCGGCTAAAGGCGAAGGAGAGGCTTGCAGTGAAAGAGCCAATTTGAGGCAGCAGGTGGCAGCCACCTTTCCACTCGACGCTCTATTGCCTGCACTGCACGTGGGTAATGTCCTTACCGACTTTGAGTTTGCGCAGCTCCTCCCAACACCGCGATCTACATTGGTGGACAGGAATCACAGGTTCCTCGACTATCTCGACAAGAACCCGTCAGCCGCCAGTCTTACGTTCTCTATCCTCGCACGTCCTGAGCACCTGTTCTATCGACACTTCGAGGAGATACTGCGAGAGCTTTTTGACGTAGAGGAACAAGAAAATGGGACTGGCGGAGTTCCCAGTGCCAAGCGTTTGAAGCTGCAACGGGAAAGTTTACTCGTCAGTGGCGCTAGAGAGGTGAGCACACTATGATCACCTAACACACGACCGGTACAGCGCTCGGTGATCGGTTTGGTGTTGAATAAACTGTTGGTACTGTAGCTAGTGGATGCATGGGAGGCTATTTAGCTATACTACCAGTCCTATAGTTGCCCACTTTGTATGTACTGTGTATGCACACGGTAGCTGTTGTGGGTATTTAGGGGTTGTCTTGGTGACACAGATCGTCACTTTGTTTCGTTGTCTTCACTTTGATAGGAAACATTTATGGTGGAACAGACGAGCTTGCAGTGCTCAGAACACCTGCAGACTGACCAGACTGTGGCACTAGGACAACAAGCAGTGCAAGGACAACAAGTGGTGCAAGGACAACAAGCGGTGTTAAGACAACAAGCAACACAAAGTTCTATCTCTCCAGATCAAGCAGTGGATCAGCACGCTGGAGCAGGAGGTATGTTTAGCACACACATCATTGCACTGCATGATGGTGGATCTTGTATGAGTTTACTTACAGTATACACCTCATACGTATGTGTGTGTTCTGAGTGGATGATATGAAATGGCAGCACATGAGGAAATGTGTGGCACATGTCCACAACTGGTCCTGTACGTATGTTTAGAGTGCATGATGTGTTGAGAGAAATGACTAATGGTACTCTTGCTCTCCTGCTCTGTGCCTTTGTCTTCTCAACAGATCATCCCATGAGTCAATGGAACATTGATGCACTGGTCTCCCTGCAAGGGGACCTCAAGCTGAGGGTATTAATGAGCACAGGACTGAGTGATAAGTTACAGAAGGCAGCTGGTGGGTTCATGAGTGAAGCAGAAGAACAACAAGTGAGAAATCAGCACGGCGACAATGAACAGATGGGCAAACTCTTCGAAATACTGAAAGGAAAGCAAGACAAGGACTTTGTCATCTTCTTGGAGATGTTGCGAAGTGCCAACTATGGAGGGTGGGCGGATGAACTGGAGAGAAAGGCAGAAGAGTTCAAAAAAGTGAAAAGTGAGTTGTTCAGTCTATTTGTGTTGTGTGTTGGGAAAATGTTGGAGTCCACCAAATCCTCCCATCAGTCATTTTCAGACAACTTCAACCCTAACTTGGGATATACTAAGTGATAACTGGTACGAGTACTCTTTGTACCTTTCTGGGCTACAACACGTTAATCATTGGCAATAGAGAGTTTAAGATCAATATTTCACCAAACAGCTACCACTGTAGCTAGCTACATACAATGATACAATTGCAAGATAAAAATAAATATATCAAAATAGCATGCAGGAAAAGATTACTTAACAATATACTCAAGTTAAATTACAAGAATGACAAGTCATTGAGCATGCACATGCAATCAGTTAATCCCAGAAGGGATCCTGATCCCTGTCTTTCTCAGCAGTCCCGAGCACTGCTGCCGCATTCCCCCGTTGGATAGCAATTGACAGCTTCTGCAGGAGGTATTCCTTGCTTCTAGCTTCTCCAGTCACCTGATGGAGACGTTGTCCTAGGTCGCTCACAAAGTCTAGTGCTGCTTGGCCCAGCACACCTGATGTCTCCACTGCAATTGGCACGAAAAGGTGGCTCGATTCAAGGTGAGCATACTTTGAAATCTTCAAGTGCTCGGCTTGTGCAGCCACTGCACCTGCTCCTTTGGCTGCAGCGGAGATGTGGGAGGGCGCGTAAGTGTCCGGACATGTGGCATCCCATACTAATACCTTCCCTGCCTTCCATGGCAGGATGGTGCAACCATCAGGGCGCTTCCCATCAGACCTGTACAGTCCCGATAGTTCCAACCTGGAAGGTACCCTGGCTGAAGTCAAAGCCTTCTGAATAATGCAGTTGACAGCTGCATGGCGGGGATGTCGGCCTTCACTGAAACGGCAGCTGAGGCCGTGGGTGGCCAGGTCATCCACCATGGTTCCACAATTACTGCATTCATGTGGACGGCAGAGAGGTGTGCCGAGTCTGAGGCCCACAGCCACACGCGTTGTCTCGTCATCTAAGCGTAGCCCCAGGGTTGATACCGGGAGGGCATTCAGCCAGGCACCAGACTCCTTTCTGCTGGCAGCTAGGAGGCGGGCACGGGATCTTGCATCTGGGGCATCCTCAAGTAGGGCTTGGGCTGAGGCTTTAACTCTTGGGGAGTCCCATTCTCTCTGGCGGTGGGATACTGAGTCGGGTGGGGGAGGGTTGTGGTGTCCTTGTGACCAGCAACTGAATGCCTCCTCCCTGGCAACGATTGGGAACTTCCGCAAGTGCCTGGGGATAATCTGGGCAACTAGGGTGGAGGAGCCAGCAGCAGATGCCAGAAAGGCAGAGGGCGCAAGCTGGACTGCACTCCTGATGCCCAGTCCACCATTCTTGACTGGGAGGGAGGCCTGGGGCCACGCTGTGACTGAGCTCTGGAGAGAGTTGTTGGTGATGCTACTAGTGATGGACTTCAGCAGATCATCATAAACTCGGAGCTCTGCAGAAAGGAAACAAGGAGAGGTTCGGAGGATGTATGACAGTCTCGGGATTGCTAGGGAGTGGCGGAGGAGGAGGAGGGAGTCTTGAGTGTGAAGGTGCTCGAGTCTGTTACCCAAGATTCTCAGGCATTCCACCTTGTCACGGATGGACTCATTGATGCTGTCAATGCCGCCAAGGGGGGAACCCAGGAGGGTGGCAGAGTCTGGGTCAGTCACCTGGAGGTTGGGAGCTGCAGCAAGTAAGGTACCTGTGGCAGCAGGGTCTTTACTGATGACCTCAGACTTCGCATGGTTCAAGGAGAGACCTAGCTCTCCTGCACCTTGCTCCACCAAACGCAGGTCCTGAAGGGCCTGTTCAGCATCTCCACCTAGGGTCCCATCGTCAAGGTAGAAAAGGCAAAATTCAGACCCCAGCTGGGAGGTGAGCTTGTGGATGGTGAGGCAGAAGAGCAAGGGACCAAGGGGGTCACCTTGCTGTACGCCTTCCGATGACATGAGGGAGGTCTCTCCCCAGAAAAGTGAGGAAGGTTCACTGTAAGAGGCATGAACAAAAGGGGTAAGCTCTGGAGCCAGAATGCTCACAGCCTGTATCATCTTGTCACGGCGGATGCAGTTAAAGGCATTCTGAAAGTCCAGCTTGAGGATGACTTGGCCAGGCTGAAGGTTACTCAAGTAGAGGCGGGTTGCATGAACTGCAGCCTCGCAGCCTAGTTTGGTGCCATACCCCAACTGGCGCGGGGCCAAGAGCTCTCCCATGGCATCCATGACGCACCTCCCTGCTAACTTTGCTGCAAGCCGGCGGAGGGTGCAACCAACTGCGATAGGTCTCACCCCTCCATCCTTCTTTGTGAGGGCTGTAAGGTTGGCGCCGAAGAAAAGTGGCCGGACTGTCCTTGGAACTTTGCCTTGGAGAATGATGTTGACCAGGGCAGTGAGTGCTGACAGTAACACTGGACCCCCGCTCTCTGCAGAGGCTCCGGTCATGTCCTTGAGGTGCTGTGGCATTAAGCCATCTGGCCCCCCTGCAGAGCCATTCGGGAAAGAACGAATCGCTTGGGCAACTTCCTCCTCTGACACAGTGGGGCAGCGGCTGAATTCCTCAGGAGGAGGTGGCATTTGGGAGTCGGGGTGTGGTGCGGGGTGCTTCCGTCTAAGAGCCTCTAGGGTACTGTCATTCTGACTAGCAATGGAGTCTTCTGAGCAGGCTAGGCGGACTGCACCCTTGAAGTCGCCTTCCTCCAGTTTGGAGGCAACAAGTCCGGCGAGTGATTCCATTGAGTCTCGCACTTTCTGGTGCTTCCGGCGGCTCTGCAGATTACTGGGTGATGGAAGGGCTGAAGGATCCGATTCTACCCTGATTTGTTCGTTGAAGACCCTGACTAGGTTCTGCCGACGGCCACCCCGGCTTGGGGCTCGTAGGCAGCGAGAGCTGAAACGAAAAAGACGATCCCAAGCAGGTACGTTGGCGGGGTTGGCTACTACAGCCTCGATTATGGAGGTGAATTTCTTGGCGGCAAGTTCTCGGGATGCGCGCGGGATCCTCCGTATAGGCTTAACCCGGGGCTTGGGCAGTGTGTGCTGAGGGTAGTCATCATCCCCATGTGCTGGCAGCTGAGGTGCTCGTACATCTTCAGTGAGAGCGGTAAGGGGGGCGCCGCTCGCATCAGGTGGCGCGCGCGAACCGGGGCAGCGGTTGCCAAGAGGGCCATGGGTTCGGACTAATCCAGCCTTCGTCAACGTAAGGACCCTGCCACAAACTGCACAGATGGCACTTTGGCTTCCTCCTCTAGACGGTTGCGCTTCAGCTTCCTCTTCATCTTCACCTTCCTCTTCATCTCGCGACAGCTCCGCGTCCGCCATTTTTTCAATTTTTCGCCATCAATATTAACGCTGAACGTTGAATGGTCATGTGACCCGAGAGATGACATCAACGTTCACCGTGAGAGACTGTGTTGAAGGTAAGATCAACGTAAATGTTTGACGAAATGGCATTTCAGAGTAAGTGTGCTTCTTAAGAGTTGGGTAGCTGCGTCTTTTCTCTGCTGGTAAACACTCTTGATGGTGATTCCGTATATTCTAGAAGCGATCCAAGTGATCTGGATGTGGCTGGGATCGACGTTCAGCTGCCGTTGTATGACCACGACAGCCATTCGGATTTGTCCCGCAGCGAGGAAGATGACTTAAATCTCTGCCCTTCAGATACTACAGATATCAAACTAAACCTGGAAACTCACGAAACAATGAATAGAAACCTCTGGACAAGGAAAGAACTCACCGAAATACGCTTACGGTGGAACGTGGTTCCAGGTGTACAAAACATTAAAATTTCACCGTGTACGTTATCCATGGAGGGTTTCACGTGATGATTTATGACGTCAACGTTCACCGTAAACGTTGATCTTAACCTCTCTAATATATTGCCACCACGTTTTGGGGGCTTTGAACAAAAGTATAGTATAGGCTGTTCTCCAGACCCTATTCCTACCGAACAAGGGCTTCAGCATGTAAGAATGGGGGCAGGAATAACAGTTGGCTATGTGAGTCAGACTATAGACTCTCTCTCTCCTTCACTCTGTAGCTGACAGAGGGGGATGTGATGGAGGGCCAGCCTCACCAACCAGTAGAGATAAGCAAGAGGTGAGCCTACTGAAGTATGGGCCATAGTTGTGTGTGCATGGTGTGTATACCTCTTCATTGTTTTGAAACTGACGGGAAAAGTGTCTGTAAATGTGCATTCTGTCCTCAGCCCTGCACTGCTCAGCCTGCCCACATGTCAGTCATGGATGTGTGCTGTACAGAGCTGTACCAGAGGATGATGCAGTGCTTATTGGGGCGAGCAAAGCGAAGCCCCTCTCTTCTGGGTGGTGCGAAAACCGGATGTTTGGTACGTCATGGTTGCGCAATAGTTTTTGGTACGTCGCGGTTGTGCAATAATTTTCGGTACGTTGCGGTTGCGCAATACTTTACCTTATATGGAACATTCGCTGTATTGCGCAATAGTTTGGGGGTTGTCTCGTGTTTGCGCAATCGTTTACCATCTTTGGTAGGTAGTTAAGGTCTCTTACGCTTGCTTGCTACAGCGGCCTCTGTGACGGGGCACTTTTGTCTCTTGCGCTGGTGCAATTATGCAGTCTCTGGTGCCAGCTTTTAGTGTACTCTTCTGCTGGAAGGTGACTGTCAAGATTGTGAAGGTGAACTGGCCGGTTTAGCCATACAAGGACTTATGGGCCAGGTGGGAGGTGTGCTGTTGCTTTGATAGTTAAATTCTCTTACTCTTGCTGGCTATATTATGGAATTGGGCAATATTTAGCACACCGCAGCTGCTAGTTCCTGGCTGTTCAGATGTACAGTTGATTTCAGAATGACTGGCCAACATGGCAAATGGCAAATTACGTGATGTCACAGCAAATGGCAATACTGAACAATAGGCGTGACGTAATAGCAAGCAGCAAAACTACTAGTGACGTCACGCCATTTGGCCATTCTGCCATTTGCCATTGGCCAACCATTCTGAAATCAGCTGTAGTCTCCGTCATACCCAGACCCCACCCATCTGCCTGCAGGCAATATTATTATGACAGAATGCGCTACAACTAATTTCTAACTAAATCCGGATTGCAATTGTACACATGTGTGCATGTATGTTCTTGATAATAAAAAATAAAACCATTGAGGACAAAACAAAATAAACTTCCCGCTCGCCCCCTCAATGCCTTGCATTCGTCTAGTATACTGTCATTTAGCATTTTCAATTTCCTGGTTGTACTTCCCTGCATGGTGTGTCGTGTTTCTGGGGAGATGTCCAGAGTATTTCCTTAGTTTTACATGATGGTGTATATACATGTATGTGTGTACATGTTTGTGTGTTGTGATATTATTGGGTTGTATCTGGTTGACTTTGTCTGCTTTGTGTTGCAGTCCCTCCGTGCCAAGCTGGGCCACTTCTATTCAAAGGAGTGCATCCAAGACAACCCTCTGCTGGCCTCTTCCACCATGCACTACGTCAACCTGAATTTGGTGCACCAAAAACAGCGACAACCGGTAGCAGGGAGAGCTGACGAGGCAGTATCGGTGCACCTGGCCAGGGGAGGTGTTGAACAGGTGCCTCACGAGAAGGTGGCACTCGATTACGAACACATCCTCTCCTTCTCCCCTCCTGATGGTATCTCCAGAAAGCGGGTGCTCATCGAGGGTGTACCGGGTAGTGGCAAGAGCACTCTCGTCCAGCGAATGTGCCACGATTGGTCGGTTGGTCGTTTTACACAGGACTACAAAATAGTCATCCAAGTCACCCTGAGGAGCCTCCCCAAGGACCAGAAGCTGAGCCTGGAAGACCTCATCTTCACATCTGTCGGGGATGCAGCTATTGTTCAAGAGGTCACTGACTTCGTTACTGCACACCAAGGAGAGGGGGTCCTGTTCATATTTGACGGCTTTGATGAGCTGTCAGAAGAAATGCGTGAGAGGTCTCCTGTTTGTGACATCATCTCTGGCCATCTTGCCCCTCACTCATCATTCATGGTCACCACTCGCCCCATCTCTGCAGAGAACCTCTACCACCGTGTGGACAGAAGGGTTGAGATCAGTGGATTCGGAAGAGAAGAAGTGGAGAAATTCATCATGGAGTACTTTGCCTCCAACCCATCAGCAGGAGAGAAGCTCCTGTCGACCCTCTCCCGTCGCCCTCACATCATGAACCTCTGCTTCACCCCACTCCTGTGTCTGATGGTGTGCTATGTAACATCCCTCGGTGATGACTCTCCAGAACTCCTTCTGTCACTGCACCAGTTGTTTGAGTGTGTCATCATCCACACCATCAACCACAACCTGAAGCGAATGGGCAGGAAGGAACGCACTGGCAGTCTGAAGGACGTGATACAACTCTTTCCCAGCTTCAACAGACTCATCCAGTTGGCACAGGAGGGGATCGAAAAAGACACTATCATTTTCTCCGACCTCGACTTTGAAGTGGACAGTGTCTTCCACGGCTTGTTCAACTGCGTTAAAGCACAGAATCGGTTTGGGATCATCTCTCGCACGTGGCACTTCCTGCACCTCACCCTGCAGGAGTTTATGGCGGCCCTCGCTGTGGCCAAGAAGACACCAGAGGAGCAGGTCACCTTCTGGAGACGTCACCTCACCTTGAGGTACAAGAAGGAGGGGGACTTTGTTCTGGCAGATGACAGGAACAGGACTATGTTCCTGTTCTACAGTGGGCTGAGTGGTCTCAGCACCCCGGGCATGCAGAGGATGCTACTGAAGACCCTCAACACAGTAGTGAAGCCCAGCATTAGGGAGAGTGCCCCACTTCCTGAACTGTGTGAAGTCGTAGCTGAGAGTGGCAATGAACAGTTGGCTCGGTCCATCCTGTCCCCATGTGGACCAACAGTGGAGATTGATGAGTACTGCCTCAGCGGTGTTGGCATAGCGTGGTGTGTCGCTCAGCACTGCAAGCAGGTGGAAGGTCCTGGAATCAGGGTTAGAGGGATAGTTGTCCCCTCATCAGCTATCACTAGCTTTATCTCTCAGCTGGGAGATGTCTCCACACTAACAAGAGTGGAGCTGCCAGATATAAGGGTTGATGATGGTAAGTTTTCCCAAGGGCAGTTGCACCCATTCACAACTGAGGACTGCTTGACTGTAAAGTGTTAAGATTGAGAAGGACACTTAATAGTTGGAGTAATCTTATTCTTACTTCCCAATGATGCTCTTTTGGTAGTGCTCTGATTACTACACTCAACCACTGAGGTCCAGTACAAGTCTGTTGATTGTAGCTGTTTAAGAAGAAGGTTGACACAACAGATGGTTACACTGTACACACTGAATGGCTGTCAGTTTTACTGAGGAAGCTCCAGCTTGCAATGGCACTTTGTATTTGTATTTGAATTGGGAATGGGAAGTATAGACACGTACTGTGTGTGATTATGAGTAACAGACGTGTGTCCATGGTCCCCACATGGATGTTGTGCAATCTGTATACGTATGCACCTTACCTTGCAAAATTGTGTGGAAATCTTTTCATGACTGACTTGTTTATACTTGTACTTTCTCCAGATCTGTCAACTGTCAGGGAGTTTCTACTGAAGCAAACACAACTCAAGTGCTTGACATTTGGAGAACTCGGAGAACACACCAAGGATATGTTTGACACAGTGAAGGTATTGAAATGCTACAGTGGAATATCAACTTGATTTGCCCATGTCTCAAAGTGTCCCATGTCAACTGCCCCTAACCTGTGCGGTGTGGATGGAGTCTGTACTTGATGAGGTGTACCAGTAGTAGAAGTGTGTCAGTTGTGTGTTTAGACTACAAAGTGTGCACATTCCACCATTTGAGCAATGTGTGCATGTGAGTGCCCCTTTACTTTGTTGTTTGTGTAGGATGTGCTAACACACAAGGACTCACTGGAGGAAGTGACACTACGTGGGGACTTCACAGGTGTGTTTTGAGTAGCATGTGTCACACCATGCACAGTGGGTATCCATGGACACTGTTCCACTCAATGAGAAAATGAAGTGTGTTGTGAAGAGGGTGTTTGCAGTACAAAGGCATTCTAATGTGTAATACCTCCCGTTACCATGGTAACCATGTTTTTCTATACTTGAACTAGCAGATGGTTGCCATGGTAATGGAAGTATTCCACCCTCAAGAGGATGTATAATTATTGGTGATATGCAGAACTATAATGAAAGACTACTGTCCACTGGTCTTCACTCCTGCTTGTGCATGTCTGACGTGTGTTGGAATTCTCTCAGTTTGTTCTAATACCACCTTCCAGCTCCCCTTGACCCTTTGGTGGAGTCCCTTGTGACCTGTCAGAGATTGACCTCTTTGGAGCTGAGCTGTATCAACCTGTCCCTTCAGAGTTGCATCACATTAGTGAAGGGATTGCACAATCTGAGGGCACTCGGACTGGAGGAGGTGTCTTTGTCGGATGAAAGAGTGAGTGACTGAGTTTGAGCTGCATGAATTGTAGACAATCAGTTGCAGTGTTTGAAGTATTCAACATGTCATGCAATTCGATTGTCTTCCCTTACAGTCACTCACTGCCTCAGATGTCCACCTCATTGCACCATCAGTGGAACACCACCCCAGTCTGAGGGAGCTGACTGTTAGAGAGTGCAGTGACTCCCTTGTCAAGGGAGCTGTGGAGGGGATGGCAAGGAGACATGGTGTGGATAAATTGGTTGTTGCTCCATACTATAATGGTGAGTATCTTTAATACATTGTCATTCCATTGTATCCACGGCACACAGACAGTCTGTTCTAAATCATGCCCCCCCAATCATGTTTCATTGTTATGTGTACCTCGTCTGTCCCTTGCTGACCTCTCTAGTCAGAAGGAAGAAATGACAGCTGAGTCAGTTTTGGAGGTTTAGTCATATTCCATGTGCCTTTTCCAAATGGTGCCCCCCCAAGTGGTTAGCCAATAGTTGTTTAGTGTCATAAGATCTTGTCATTCCTTTGGTACCCCCTTGCATGCATAGCAACACATGACCAAGCTAAGTGTGATTGTGGGACATCAAACTTCACCACCAACAATAGCTAACCTGTCACCTGTAGCACTACACTGGGGGATCAACGCCTTTCATGGGGGCCTGAATGTATGAACCCCTATTTAGCCTATTTCTTGGAAATACCCAGAAGTGTACTCTCCTACTTCAGTAACCCATTTCCGTCCTTCCAGCTTTGCTAACTCCAATAACTACTGAGTCACCATCAATGTGCTGCCTCATGCATCCTCTGCAGTTGATCCTGCTCTGGTCCCGCCCATCTGTGCTGTAATGAGGACAGGATCACTAAAGACCTTGTGTGTTGGACTCCGTCCCCAACTAGCAGAGCAGGTGTTGAAGGAACTGCCTCACTGCACTCAACTCAGAGAGTTGGAGTTGAAGTTGGAGTTGCTCAGGTCAGACAAGGTGAGACATGTCACTTTGTATCCAATACATCAACAGTATAAACTCCTACTGTACATCTGCACATGTAGTAAGGTTGGGAGGCTCTGCATGTACCCCAACAAGGGCAGTTGTGTAAGGGACTGCCTCACTGCACTCAACTCAGGGAGTTGGAGTTGGAGTTGGGAGTAGTTGACACAGTTAGACATGCAGGTTGTGTTTTAGACATGTCACTTCTTGTATATGCAGTGTCTCTGGAGGAGTGTTTGTGTTGATCTAGCTGCTAGCCCCTACTTTGTCATCTCACGCACCACACAAAATGACAAAGTAGGGGCTAGCAGCTATAGACTATGTTTGTGTGTGAAATGCACACACCACACACACTCACCTACGCTACAATGGCTATTTATTTCACAGTCTGATCTGTAGTTTGTGTCACATGACATGCATGTGACCCCATCTTCTTTACAGGTTGACATCCTCCCATCAGCTATTGAAGCTGCTCTCTCAAAGTGCACCACACTGGAGAAACTGACAGTGAAGGGATCACTGTATAGGCATGTCCTTCCCTCTTCTGTCACTGCTGCCCTGCTTAGGGCAGTGAGTACTGTCAGGTCCTTGAAGGAAGTGTCAATGGGCTGGTGTAACTATGGTATGCAGAGTGTGTGTGTGTGTGCATTGTGTGTGTGTGGTGTGTGTGTGTGCAGTGTGTGTGTTTGTGTTTGAGTGTGTGGTGTTTGTGTTTGTGCGTGTGTGTGTGTGTGCAGTGTGTGTGTGTGTGTGGTGTGTGTGTGTGTGTGTATGTGTGTGTGTGTGTGTGTGCGGTGTGTGGTGTTTGTGTTTCTGCGTGTGTGTGTGTGTGCAGTGTGTGTGTGTGTGTGTGTGTGTGTGTGTGTGTGTGTGTGTGTGTGTGTGTGTGTGTGTGTGTGTGCGTGTGGTGTGTGGTGTTTGTGTTTGTGCGTGTGTGTGTGTGTGCAGTGTGTGTGTGTGTGTGTGTGTGTGTGTGTGTGAGTGTAGTAGTGTTGTGTGTTACTATGCATGTGTGTGAATGTGACAACATTTGACAGTGCAGTATGTTTTGTGTTAGGTCCACAGCTTGCAATGTGTAGTTCAGCTCTGCACCTTGTGTCTCCCTCCACGACCACTTGTCTCCCTCCCCTGCAGATGGTGTTGATGAGGAAGTGGAGACATTTGTCAGTTGCCTAAAGACAAGCAACTTGAGGAAACTGGAGTTGACTGAGTGCTACCTGTCCACTGTGCACATTGCAACCATCCTCAATGGTCTCAATGGGAACAACAGCCTTGAAGAGCTGGTGGTCACATCAACACCATACAGTAGAGTGAGTCATGTCTGTTAATGTGATTCCTGTGTGTGTACTAGAAGGGATGGTAGTGACACCAAGCCCACAGGTCAGTTCTGAGTGTGTTGTCTGTTTGTCACATGACACCATGTGAACTGGTTTCTTCCATCAGTAAACTACGCACACTTTGAAACCATCTCCATTCACTTGACTACCCATAACAGGTGATGGCCCCTTCCTCTCACTCGGGAGAGCCCCCATGATGTTGTACATCTGTCTTGTTCATACAGTTCCTCTTTGCAGTTTGCAGTTCTCACTTGTCTACAGTTTTGTATTTTTGTAGTTTGTAGAGAGAACTTCTCATTACACTAGTATTCCATGTATTGTCCAGAGTACTTGTTTCTACTACTGTGAATGGTGTTCTCACTATGGGCTCAACTGATGAAGCCATGCAAGACCTGTAGTTTAACTCTTCTGTCCCCCGGCCTATTAGCTTGCCTTGCTTATGTCAATGTGTGTCCATTGTCCTTACCTGTACACCTCCCCTATACCTCATGTCCTCCATAGCTCCATTTCATGTGTGTCTTTGTGTCAAGTCTGAGACTGCTGCAGTGTTAGTTGTCACACAGCACGGTCTCCTTGACTTCATGCAGACGAGGTGGGATGAGGAGGAGAAGGAGGTGAAGGGGGAGGATGTGTCAGACCCTGACATGCTGAAGGCAGTTCAAACAGCAGTCAGGGTGAACAGGTCAGTAAAGAGGATCAGGATGAAGGGGGAGTATTTGAGGTGGACCAATGTGGCCACTGCTATCATTGAAGGAGCAGCACATAACACAACATTGATGGAGGTGGTGCTGGAGACACCAGAGGACCATCCTCCTCCCCAGGAGGTGGTTGACAAAACAAGACAAGCAAATCCAAAACTACGACTGGTTGTTAAGGCTGGTGAGTAAACATCACATGACATCACATGACATCACATGACATCACATGACACTAGTACACTCCCCCACATGTTGTGTGTCTCATGTCCCAAGTTGTGTCTGAGTGGTGTGTGGTGGTCTGTTGGTACAAGTGTGTCACAGTGAGGGCTTGTGAGCAAGTGCTGCACTGGAGGAGGGACCCGCCCCCCTCACTAAAGAGGGGGTTCCCCTCACAACACCCACCCAGTAGTGTCAGTGTGTGGTAGTGTGGATTGGCCTCATACCCTTTTGTGTACATGTGAAGGAAGGTCTGGTACGTGCATACTGCTTGCACTGTGTGGCATTCACAATCCCACAGAAAACAGTGGAGCCTCTGCACATGTGCACACAGTAGGTACCAGGCTGTCCTTCCCACCCCCACACAATTAACAGTGCACAGGAATGAGGCTAGTGATAAATGTGTGGTAGTGGGCATGCAAGTGATCACGAGGGAGTGATTTAGGGCAAGACTGACATGGTGCTAGGGTGTCAGGTGACATGTCATGTGTGTACTGTGAGTGACAGTCACTTGTCACTATTTGTATGCAGGTCGCTACATCTGCTTGTAACCTCCCAAGACACACCCCCTGACCTGGTGAGTTGAGTAGCGTCCCAACCTCCTCTTGTCCCTGTGCTGGTCACATGACCCAGACAGAGGTAGTGGGTGCACACATTGATCCATTTGTCGTGTGTCCTCCCATTTCATGTCCTTACCCACAACATGTCTCTCCACTCCACAGGACTCCAGTCTCCTCTCATAGTTACACAATTACACAATTATAACTAGTTTATTGACATGTCTGTGTGTTGTAGCTAGCTAGGGTAGGCTGTAATGTATATGTTATGTGCATATACACAGCAGCACACTTTGTGTACACTTGAAGTTAATTTCAATTCAGTGTACAGTTAGATTTTGCAAGCGAATGTTTGAATTCTTAATTAAAGTTTGTGAATAATGGAATCAGATAGTCGCGCATCGGTCATCGAGCGAGAAATCCGGAAATCAATCTTTAACATGTACGTCGACCGGTAGTCCGCCATTTTCTAACCGGAAACTCCCTTAGGGTACATACGTGTCCTGAGAAGACCTCCCAACAAAGTTCATCTCGCCCCAACTGGAGGACATGGCGGAGCAGAACAGACTGGCCTATATACTCTCAACGGACGTATGACAGCGCTAGGAAGGCGAGGATAACGTCAGAGAACTTCTATGACAACCTTCTTGTTCACTATCGTGACAGGAGTAACAGGTGAGTCTCTCCTTACTTCAGTACGGTCTTCAGTGCATTGCGTCACACGTGTGTGCTTTGGTGAGTGTGTAAGGGAAGGACGGTCTCGGAGAAAACTGGCTCAGACGCGATTTCTGGTTAACGTGGCGTTTTATTGTGGCGTGAGTTAACGTTATTCCCTGTTTCTGTCCTCCCGCCCCTCTTGTGCTCACGTGTGTACACACACACTCTTCTGGTGTGGCCTTGAGTTGTGAAAGGAGTTGTGACTGACTTTGAGGAATAATGAAGTAATCCACTGCCACAGTGTGTGTGTGTGTGTGTGTGTGTGTGTGTGTGTGTGTGTGTGTGTGCGTGCGCGCACGTGCGCTTGCAGATGTCCTGACAATGTGTCCGTCCATTCAACTGTCACCTTAGACACTCCACTCTGCACCTGATGCCATGGGTGTGTGGTATGGAGTGTCTACACATGCTGTCACACACATCTTACTGGTAATGTCTCTAACAAGCAAGTGTACAACATTGTTCTACAGTCTCTTGTTCACATACTCCCAATCTCTAAAGGGGAGGGGAGGGGGAGGGGGAGGGGAGGGGGAGGAGAGGGGCTTTGCTGTTTCAAATAAGTTGAAATATTGCATGCATTGATATGGCTGCTGTGGTAGTTTCAAAATGAATGGATGAGGTGATGTGAAATGGTCTTTGAACAGAACAAGAAATATTGATTACATTCACCTATCGTATATGCATGCACACTGCCCCTCCCCATTCTACACCCACACTCACAGCCCCTCCCCCTACTACACCCACATCCGCTGCCCCACCCCCTTCCACACCCACAGATGGAAGAAGCTGGAGCACACAATGGAGGAGATGGACCTCCCAGATGAAGAGGCCAGTCTGCAGTTGTGTCACCAATTCCTTGGCTCCATCACACACTGTCCACATCCCTTGCTGTCCCCTCCCTCCTGGTCTCATCCTACGTGCACTCTCACACACTCTTTCATTGCCAATATCCATTCCATCTCCCCATCCCTCCCCTCCCCTCCCCTCCCCTCCTCTCCCCTCCCCTCCCCCTCCCCTCCCCCACAGTGAGTGGAGAGGAGGGTGCAGCATGCTCAGAAGGAGACACAGTTCCTCAGATTGAGGCGCTCTCGTCTTGGCAAAGATGACTTCAAATCCCTCAAGGTCATTGGCCGAGGTGCCTTCGGAGAGGTCAGACTGGTGCAGTAACACGACACTGGACACGTGTATGCAATGAAGATACTACGCTAGACAGACATGGTCCAGAGGGACCAGATAGCTCACGCAAAGGCTGAGAGGGACATCTTGGTGGAGGCGAACAACCCCTGGGTGGTCAAGATGTACTACTCATTTCAAGACAATACTAATCTGTACCTCATTATGGAGTTTCTACCTGGAGGTGAGTGGAGGGCGGGGCAGACACACCCACCCCATGCCATTGGTGTTGGCTAAGTGAGTTCATCCTTTGTCCACACTCGGTCACATGTACACACTTAACACTGTTGATGTGTTTGAGGTGCCTCCAACGTTTGAGTATAATGGACTCAGCGTAGTTTGGTAACATGACTGACTCTCCTCTCCCCTCTCTTCCTCTCTCCTTCCCATCATTGTCTTCCCATCCCCTCCACTTCCCCTTGCCTCCCTCCCCCCCTCCTATCCCTCTACTGCACTGGACTGAAGATGGCTCTCCGAACAGACTCCTACAAGGACTTCAAGAGCATTGACCCTGGTGAGTGTGGGAGTGTGTGTGTGTGTGTGTGTGTGGTGTGTGTGTGTGTGTGTATGTGTGTGTGCGTACTTATGTCCGAGGTGAGTGTGCTGTGCTGTATGGAGAGTATTGACTGCAGTGGATGGATACAGCACCATACTTGGGACATTCCACAAAGTGCATGGAGAGTATTGTGCGTGTGTGTGTGTGCGCGTGCCTGTGTGTTCATGTGTGGTCGTGTGATGTGTACATGTGTGTTTAGCTGTATTTGTATGTGTGTAGCTATGTGTCAGTGTGTGACTGTGTTTGTGTGTGTCCACCCTATGCCTCTATCCGTGCAGTACATGTGTGGTGTACACATCTATATTTAGTACTCTGTCACACACTGTCCACCAAGCTACCCTGGTTGAGTGTTGTTCCCCTCTCCTCTCTCTCTGCAATCTGCAGTGTCTATGCAACTGTCCATGCCAAGGACAAACAGTATGACTTGTGTTTGTTTGAGAGAGCAAATAACTTATGGAGATCTGTATTATACCGTGCCACAGGCTCATCAAACTGATGTAAAGGACGTTATTTATTGCAGCATAGGCGTAGGAACCATGGGGGCCATGCCCCCCCCCAGATTTCACAAGGGGGGGACCAGGCCCCCTTAGATGTTTAGCCCTGGCTCACCTCTGCAATCTTTGATCAGTAAATGCTAGTAAATGCTCAGGCCATCTCACCAAAGTATACAGAAAGAGTCCGCAGCATTTTCGTTCGGATCTATATTCAACAAAACCTGTTGTTCAAAATTCTGGTTTAGTGGCTTGCTTGGAAGCCATTTTACTGGTTGCGCAATTGACATGTGACCTGAATATGAATATAATATCCTACCGCGCTATAATATTTGTTTGTCTCAGCAATCTCTCCTAAGTTTTCTGGAAAAGCCAGCAAAGAGAAGAAAAAGCAATGCAACCAACAGGTGGGATTGCTTTTGGCATCATAGCTGTTAATGAAATGTAAATTACTAATAGAGGAGTATGCAGATCTGTAACTGAGCTTGTGGGGTTCACACTCTCATTCCCTACTAAATTTAATTAGCCTCAAAAAATTTTTCGCTCGCTTCGCTCGCAAATCTACCTCTGATGTACCTGCTGTCTTCGGCCCCCCTAGTTTTCCAAGTGTTCCTACGCCCCTGTGCAGTGTGTGTTTCTGACACTTTTAGCTGTTGTCTCTTGTTGTGTGAAGAGTTGTAGTTGGTTGTATTTATGTTTTAACTATTTGTTGTTCATTGTTGGTCACTGTGATGACATTTGGGCAACGTCAAGTAGCTAATGAGTCAAGACACGAGTTAGTCTGGCTCGCGTGACTAGCTAGCTAGACCCATACCGTCCCAACAAACGCCGGGGAGGCGTGGAAGGTATACACCGGATGATCACGTGCACTTGTTCAAAAATGGCTGCTAAGTACATCGAAGGAGAAGCTCAGAGAGAAAGAGCCAATTTGAGACAACAGTTTGCAGCCGGTTTTCCACTAGACGAACTCTTGCCAACATTACTCGTGGAGAATGTACTCATCAACTTTGAGTTTGCACAGCTCCTCCCAACATCGCGATCTACCGTGGCGGACAGGAATCACAGGTTCCATGAGTATCTCGACAAGAACCCGTCAGCCGTCAGTCTTACGCTCTCCATCCTCGCACGTCCCCAGCACCTGGACCATCGATCCTTCGAGTAGATGCTGCGAGAGCTATTTGACGTAGAGGAACAAGAGAATGGAACGGGCGGGATTCCCAGTGGTACGCTGCAACAGGAAGGGGCGCGCGTCAGTGGCGCCAGAGAGGTGAGCACACTATGATCACCTACCACACGACCGGTGCAGCGCTCGGTGAACGGCTTGATGTTGAATGTTTGGTGTTGAATAAACTGTTGGTATTGTAGCTAGTGGATGGGAGGATACTTAGCTACAACCTGTCCTGTGTAGTTGCCCACAGTTTGTATGTAGCTACTGTCATATGCATGCGATACACAGGACAGCCCACGGGGACTTCCATATATGGGATATGCACACGGTATTGTGGGTATTTAGGGGTTGTCATGGCTACATGATTCATTACGTTGTTACGTTGTCTTGTGGCACAGGGACAACAAGTGGTGCAAAGGACAACAAGCGAATAAGGAGGACAAGGACAACAAACATTGGAGGAACAACAAGCAACACAAAGTTCTATCTCTCCAGATCAAGCAGTGGATCAGCACGCTGGAGCAGGAGGTATGTTTAGCACACACATCATTGCACTGCATGATGGTGGATCTTACGCAGCGACCAATCACATTTGCCTTCACTCATGGTTGAATAATGTATTCTCAGTTACTTTTGCTTTTCACATTATATGGTTTGCCTATACCTGAATGAGTTGGTCCCAGTGAGTGACAGCCCTCTGTGTTCATGTGTGTGGACTACTTGATTTAAAATTTATATTTCCCCACAACTGTTGAAAATAAGATGACAATCAGTAATTCCACTTTGAGACAATACATTTCCCTTAGCTACAAAGTGTACGGACTCAGCTAATGGCTTTGGTTGAGTAACATATCATCATTAGATTTCAATCGCTCTTGAGTGACAGCCATTTTGGAAGTTTGTGGTAGTGAACAGTTGCTCTATACAAGCATTAGCCCATTAGTCTCGTTCCCAGTCCCCCAAAAGGTGGTCTGGAACATTAGCTCGCTATTTTGATACCGCCCTTGGGGCACTTGCCACCATCTTGGCAAGCGCCTCCATGTCTGTGATACTCAATGTAATGGCTTTATTCGCTCACCTATGTGAGTTGTAGTCGGGTATTCTATCAAATGAGACCAATCTGCACCCAATTTGACCGCTTCCACAATTTCAAAAGGTGACCTGGTACAGTTTCTCAATGTCTGTTACTGCCCCTTGAGGCGATTCTGGTAAGTGCCCCAATCCTTGTGCTTCTTGCATACATGTAACGCGACATACCAAAAGTTTTCAATTAATCAGAATATCAGAACAAATGTACCAGACCACCTTTTGGGGGGCTGGGAACGAGACTACACCGGAGCTGACCAAAGGGAATTTTTATATAGCAAAATGGCATTTTCTCATTCCCAGTTCCAAATCCCGAGCCAAATCCAGACCAGCTAAAGATTGAGGTGCCCTGGGTGAGACGGAGCTCAGTACAACTGACTAGCGACGGCTTTAGAGCATTCTTCCAGGGGAGACCTGTGGACAAGGTTACAGGTGAGATGGGTACATGGGGACAGTGTGGAGATTAGTGGGTTAATGTGTTTGAAGGGTTTCTATACAGCTGAGGGCTGTTGGCGGGGGATGCCCCACTTGTCCCCCTTAAACGTCCTCTTGTATGTGTTAGTGGTATTTCCTGCTACCTGATTGGTGCTGAGAAGGTGCGTGTGTTGTGTGTGCCCCACACTCACTCCATGTGTAAGAGTGGACTGTAGAGTGGGCAGGTCTGGGCATGGCCATGTGAAGGAGTTGAAGGATTGTGCTAGCTATGCTGCACTGCTCATGAATTGTGTCAAGTATACACCAAACTTATGCTCATCACATGTCATTGGTACCAGCACCTCACTAGTCTCGCTAGCCAGACCGCCATTTTGTAGACTACACCATACAAAATGGCAGTCTAGCTCATGAGACTAGCACCACACAAGAAGTCGGCACATCCAATTATGCTCCTTTTATATACAAAGCTAGCCTAGTATACTGTAATAATGTTCACTGCTTGTGACAGCTCATTATGCTCCATTTAATGCCCACTTAATCAGTGCTGGTGTTTATGTCTTGTATTAAACTGCATGGTGGTCATGTGACAGTCATGTGATCCCATTACATCATGCCCACCCCCACAGACTGCTGGTGTATCCTACCTGTCTTGTATTTGATTGTTGTATGAGAGCCCTATGCAGTAAGTCCTGCAGTGTGGGTGTGTCACAACGTCCTTCTCATTGCTGTCCTCATTGCTGTCTGGTAACTAGACAAATGGACCCTCTGAAAAGGGACCCACCCTGGAGGTGAGTCGTGTTGTGCTCAAGGTGTTGACACACCAACAGATGGGAAGGGAGGTTGGGTTCATCCCTAAGTGAGCCCCAGCCTGGTGGGGTGGGGCAGTCCACTGCTGTGGAGCCTTCTTGGACAGCACTGCCAAAGGAGAAAGATGTGTCCTTAGCTACTGGTGTGTACTCTGTGTGTGTGTGTGTGTGTGTGTGTGTGTGTGTGTGTGTGCGTGTGTGCGTGCGTGTGTGTGTATGTGGTGTGTGAGTGTATACCCTCATCTCCTACCCTTCCCTGAGGTCCATAGTAGACACTGAGCTGCGTAGCTCCATGGTGAGCTACCAACCTCACAGCGACCGCAGAACAGCCTACGACAGCCTACATGAAAGGGTTGGTTCACTTCGCCCCCTGCATCATGTGACAATCAATGAATACACTTGACTTGATGATCCATTTGATGTTCCAGTGTTTAGCCACTAGCCACTGTCAGTGTTATCCCCTCTCATGCCCACCACCTCCACCTCTCTCTCTACCCCTACCAGCTCCGCTGCTGTGGATCAAATTCCTCTATGAACTGGCTGGATGCGTCCAACCTCGGGATGGCCGCACCAGACAGCTGCTGCATGGTGTTCTCTCAGGGATGTGGCAACACTGGACCTCAGAGTCAATTCTACCAGCGGGTGAGTGAGCTCCTCCTCCACACTACTCCACATGCAGGGCTAATGGTACCTGTTAAAGAGTTGGTTGAAAGCATCACATCAGCAAGTAGTAACTGTTCCCCTTCCTTTCCCTCCCCTCCCCTCCCCTTCTGGCCCCTCCCTCCCTTTCTGGCCCCTCCCCTCCCCTTCTGGCCCATCCCCTCCCCTCCAGGGGTGTCTAGACTTCTTGTCAATGTACCAGAGTGATCAGCTCTCCATTATCGGACCACTTGGACTCTTCAGTGGATTGTTTGGAGTGAGTGGTATAGACACTTTACCCACATCTGTCCCCTCTCTCTCCCCTCTCTTCTCCCCTCCCCCTCACATTCTCCCCTCCCCCTCCTTCCCCTCCCACTCCCCTCCCCCTCACACCCCTCCCTCCCCTCCCCTCCCCCCCAGCTCCTATGTGGTATCTTTGTCCCACTTGGTCTCCTCATCATGGTGTGTATGAACAAGGGATCATACCATCCCAATTAGACATATTATACTGCATTTTATGTAGCATGTAATTACCTTACAACTGTACAAATCCCACAGAAGCTCTAACACACAATGTACCCCATTGAACTCTACCTCACAATACACTACTCATTCCTACACACACACACACACACACACACACACACTGATGGATGTTATATAGCACAAATTATAATGTTAAATGATGCTAGCTTTTCATGTGATCACTCAAAAGTGTGCATGTGCAGGAGTCAATGGGTACACTTGCCCAAACAATGTGCACAGCCCACAGCTGCAAGGAGCCACTAGTACTGGTGACATGCAGTACCCATGGCCATAGCTACTGACTGGATGGTCTTATAGTGCGGCTAGCCAACAATGAAATCTCTCCACATGTGTAGCTAGCTAGTGGAGTGAGTAACTCTGGCAAGGTGAGGTGCGTCTACATGTTAGTTAACATAAAACAGTATACGTATATAAAATAATGGTCTGGTTTCCCCTTTTAATCATAAAGACTTCATGATCATCCGGTACATGCAGGTGTAAGAATCTGCTGTAGCGGCCATCTTCCGGAAGTGATGCAATACAGACGGGAGGGACTAGAAGAGGGGATTTCAAAGACGTGACGTCATAAGGTCAGTTGCACGGCCCGCCCTTTCGCTCCTGCCCTTCGCACGGGCCCAGAACAAACTGTCCATCTCTCGCGGATAGCCTTAATGCTGTGACTGCTAATGAGTCAGAGGTTTTTGTCTCGGCGCATGCTGCGCCGGCTCCGTGGTGCGGAGGAACAACCCCCCGCAGCCGAACCTGCCGAGACGCCGCCACGAGGTGGAGAGGACGAGGAGTCCTTGTCTGCTGGGGTAGGCCAGACAGGAGGAGTACACTCTGCACCCATCCCCTCCTTCCCCACGCATGACGATCGCTCTCCCGCTCCCAGCAAGTCTGTTACAAGTGAAGAAGAGAGGAGCGAGTCCCCGCCAGCACCCTCTGGCGCTCTGGGTACAGCATCTCAACTGAGCAGTGCTTCAGGTACGCGCGTGCGTGTGTGCGTGTGTGCTTCATGCAGATACAATAGAGCACACATAAACAGTGCTTCACAGACGGGCCGTATGAACTGAGCTCTGATTCTGCTCACAGACACCCACTGACCAGACCCACCTGGGCTGGTAGCTAGCTAGCTATGTGATATTATCTTGCCCACACATGCCCCTAGTCTCTGGTAGCACAGTTGTTAGACTCCTGCACCACACACTGCTGGTGTGCCTAGGTCAGTGAACACACCATTGTTTACTCTTACTCTTAACCCTAACCCTTTTGCTTTCAACAGTGTAACTGAGCAATTTGAAGCCGCCACATGTCCAATGATATTCTTCATGCTTTCCACTGTTGCCCTTATGGTATACCTAGCTAGCACAGATTACCTGCACTGTATACACGAGACTGCTAAATGTAGGGATGGCATACAAGGAGCTGCTGGGCAAGACTACTGACAGTGTACTTACATGCACTTTGTACCAACTGACACCTCCAAACACTGATAGGTCATGTAGACAACAGATGGGCAACCTCACAAGAATGCTGTCAATTGTATTCATAGTTTTGTAGACCACTTATTGTGAGGTGTTGTGTACACATGGCAATTTGGAGTATCCCAACTGCTAAGAGCTGCACACAGTGATGAGCAGCCACTGAGAGGCTCACAGCTGTATATTTTTAGAGGGCTTGTTGTGTTGAGGGAATTGACTGGTGGTACTCTAACTCACTCCCTGTGCCCTTGTCTTCTCTACAGATCATCCCATGAGTCCATGGTACGTTGATGCGCTGGTCTCCTTGCAAGGGGACCTCAAGCTGAAGGTATTAATGAGCACAGGACTGAGCGATAAGTTACAGAAGGCGGCTGGTGGGTGTGTGAGTGCAACAGAAGAACAGCAAGTGAAAGAACAGCATGGTGACTCCAAACAGATGGGCAAACTCATTGACATACTAAAAGGAAAGCAAGACAAGGACTTCATCATCTTCCTGAAGATGTTGCGAAGTACCAACTATGGAGTGTGGGCGGATGAGCTGACGAAAAGGGCAGAAGAGTTCAAAACAGTGAGAAGTAAGCGTGTTCAGTCAATTTGTGTTGTGTGTTGGGAAAAAGTTTGAGTCCATCGAATTAATCTTCCCATCAGTCATTTTCAGACAACTTTAACCCTAACTTGGGGTACTAAGTGAGATGGAGCCGTGTTAACTGCTAGCAAACACCTCAGCCCCATGCACCCACACTGGTGCAGTGCTGAAAATAACGGTCGGTCATCGGTCAATTTCCGCGCAAAAATCCATTGGTGCGGACATTTCAGGCAATGGTCGGCCATTTTGACCGAACACAAAATGGCAGACTGTTAATCTGTAACGGAGGAACAAAGTGTAAAACGTTTCGCAGACGTTTTACCCATTGTTCCTTTGTTTGCGCCTGAATCGAGTATTAGCGGTAAGATGAAGAGGGGCCCTGGCAAAGCGATCGAGAGCGAACCTGCACAGAAGCGAGCTGTCACTTACGAAACCTTCAAGAAGTGGCGCACGGAATTAGATCGCGAGTATCAAACCGTGTCATGGCTCGACTGCGACACAGTCTCAGAAGGCGGGAAGAAAGCTGTCAAGCGACTGAGGTGCTCCGTCTGCAGCAAGTTTAAGGCGAGCATCAGGGGCGGACGCAATTTCAGCGAACGATGGATCGTCGGTGCCGATTCAGTTCACGCAAGCAACGTCAAAGACCATGCCCAGTCGGACCAGCACGCGCACGCACTGCTGCTGCTAAAAAAGGAGCAAGGAAGAGCTGCAGGCTAGGGGGTCGCTTCATATGCCCCCATTAATTATTGAAATATATTGCTGATTGTATTGCTGTATCTTGTCACTTGCTCATGTTTACTTGGCAGACTTATATGCAGATTACTATTAAAGAGTGCTCACATTCATAAATTATTGAAATATAACGTCCGACCATAATATCTGAGTGTCCGACCATAACTGAGTTTGCTTGGACATATGTCCTAGCATAACCGAATAGTTATTTTCAGCACTGCTGGTGTGCATGTGTACAAACATGATGGTCTCTGTCACTTGTCCTGCATGGATCTGTGACCTTTGTCAGACCCTATTCCTGCCAAGTGCATGATGATGTCAGCATATATAAATGGAAGCAGGAATAGCTGCCGGCTGTTTGAGCCTCAGACTAGACTATCTCAACTCCTTCACTCTGTAGTGGATGGAAGAGGAAGTGATGGAGGGCCAGCCTCATCAACAACTGGAGATAAGCAAGAGGTGAGCCTACTGAAGCATGAGGCATAGTTGAGTGTGGTGTTGTATTCTCTTCATAGTCTTGACACCAATGAGAAAGTATCACTAGATGTGACATCAGCCACTGCTCAGCCAGCCCACACATCACAGTCAGTCATGGATGTGCATGAGCATGTATCCATGGCAACAGAGTGCATGGGGAAGGGGTTTTCAAGGGTTACACCCCCTTTCCAAGTTTAATGAAATCAGTAAACGCATTCAAGCATATACTGTCAACAGAGCTGTACCAGAGGGTGGCGTATAGTGCAGCTACTGACATTTAGGCCTGCATGGTCACACTACATTGAAAATGACAATGTTAACGGCACAGTTGGGTAATGTTAACGCCGATGTGACGGGTCGGTCACACCTGAGTGAAAATGGTGGATTTTGTTCCTTAGTAGCAACAACAGCAATTTTGGCGAGCGAAGAAATGGATGCCATAGCCTCTTCTCCACAGAAGGAGCCTGCGTAGGAACTGCACATGACTGTAACGTTGAGGTTGCCGTGACTGCAGCCTTAGGGATAAAATACAGGAAATGCTCTCAGTTGATTTGACATGTCAGGATGACCTTAGTTTCCCTAATGTTCACCTTGCATAGAGTAGCCATTTTGATGATGTACCACTCCTTTAGTAGGGAGCAGTGATCAAGTGCTGCTGAAGTTTCTTTCAGTCCTTTCATGTCTGCACTTAGCCACAAAGGTTTCTTTACATTACAATACAGCTTGTGATCCCTCCTTCATGAATTCCTGTAGTGTGTCATGTTTCTGGGGAGATGTCCAGAGTGAATCCTTATAGTGTTCCAATTGGTGTGTACATGTTTGTGGCTGTGCATGCATTGCATGTTCATGTGTTTGGACACCATCTGGTTGTGTCTGGTTTACATGTCTTTGTACCTCACTGTGTTGCAGTCCCTCCGTTCCAAGCTGGGCCCCTTCTACTCAAAGGAGTGCATCCAAGACAACCCTCTGCTGGCCTCTTCTACAATGCAGTATGTCAACCTGAATTTGGTGCAACCAACACAGCGACGACCGGTAGCAGGGAAGGTTGACGAGTCCGTATCAGTGCACCTGGCCAGGGGAGGTGTTGAACAGGTGCCTTACGAGAAGGTGCCACTCGACTACGAACACATCCTCTCCTTCTCCCCTCCTGCTGGTATCTCCAGACAGCGGGTGCTCATCGAGGGTGTACCAGGTAGTGGCAAGAGCACTCTCGTCCAGCTAATGTGCCACGATTGGTCGGTCGGCCATTTTGCACAAGACTACAAAGTAGTCATCCAAGTCACCCTGAGGAGTCTCCCCAAGGACCAGAAGCTGAGCCTGGAAGACCTCATCTTCACATCAGTCGAGGATGCAGTTATCGTTCAAGAGGTCACTGACTTCGTTACTGCACACCAAGGACAGGGGGTCCTGTTCATGTTTGACGGCTTTGATGAGCTGTCAGAAGAAATGCGAGAGAAGTCTCCAGTTCATGACATCATCACTGGCCATCTTGCCAAGCACTCATCTTTTATTGTGACGACTCACCCCATTTCTGCAAAGAGCCTCTACCACCGTGTGGACAGAAGGGTGGAGATCAGTGGGTTTGGAGATGATGAAGTAAAGAAATTCATCAGAGAGTACTTTGCCTCCTTCAACCCATCAGCAGGAGAGAAGCTCCTGTCATCCCTCTCCCGTCGCCGTCACATCCGGAATCTCTGCTATGTGCCACTGATGTGTTTGATGGTATGCTATGTAACAGCCCACGGTGACGACTCTCCAGAACTCCTTCTGTCACTGCACCAGTTGTTCGAGTGCCTCATCACCAGCACCATCAACCACAACCTGGAGCGAGCAGGTCGGAAGGAACGTGCTGGCAGTCTCAAGGATGTGATACAACTCTTTCCCAGCTTCAACAAACTGATCCAATTGGCACTGGACGGGATTGAGAAGGACACCATCATTTTCTCTGGCATTGGCGTTGATGAAGTAGACAGTGCCTTCCACGGCTTGTTCAATTGTATTGAAGCTCACACTCGAGTTGCTGGCATCATCTCTCGTACGTGGCACTTCCTGCACCTCACCCTGCAGGAGTTCATGGCGGCCCTCGCTGTGGCCAAGAAGACACCAGAGGAGCAGGTCACCTTCTGGAGACGACACCTCACCTTGAGGTACAACAAGAGGGGGGACTTTGTTCTGGCAGATGACAGGCACAGGACTATGTTCCTGTTCTTCAGTGGACTGAGTGGTCTCAGCACCCCAGGCATGCAGAGGATGCTACTGGAGACCCTCAACACAGTAGTGGAGCCCAGCATTAGGAGGAGTACCCCACTTCCTGAACTGTGTGAAGTTGTAGCTGAGAGTGGTAATGAACAGTTGGCTCAGTCCATCCTGTCCCCATGTGGGCCAACAGTGGAGATTGATCAGTACTGCCTCGAGGGTGTTGGCATAGCGTGGTGTGTCGCTCAGCACTGCAAGCAGGTGGAAGGGGCTGGAATCGGGGTTGGAGGGGAGGATGTCTCTTCATCAGCTATCACTAGCTTTATCTCTCAGCTGGGAGAGGTCTCCACACTAACAAGACTGCCTAATGTGCGGGTTGTTGATGGTAAGTTATCCCAAGGGCAGTTGAACCCATTTACAACTGAGGACTGCTTGACTGTCAAGTGTTAAGATTGAGAAGGACTCTTAATAGTTGGAGTAATCTTATTCTTACTCCCCAATGATGCTCTTTTGGTAGTGCTCTGATTACTATACTCAACCACTGAGGTCCAGTACAAGTCTGTTGTTTGTAGCTGTTTAAGAAGAAGGTTGACACAACAGATGGTTATACTGTACACACTGAATGGCTGTCAGTTTTACTGAGGAACCTCCAGCTTGCAATGCCACTTTGTATTTGGATTTGAATTGGGAACGGGAAGTATAGACACGTACTGTGTGTGATTATGAGTAACAGACGTGTGTCCATGGTCCCCACATGGATGTTGTGCAATCTGTATACGTATGCACCTTACTCCAAAATTGTGTGGAAATCTTTTCATGACTTTTTTATACTGTAGATTCTTCAGATCTGTCAACTCTGAGGGAATTTCTACTGAAGCAAACACAACTCAAGTGCTTCACATTTAGAGGACTCAAAGAAGACACCAAGGATGCGTTTGACACAGTGAAGGTGATGAAATGCTACAGTGGAATATCAACTTTATTTGCCCATGTCTCAAAGTGTCCCATGTCAACTGCCCCTAACCTGTGCAGTGTGGGTGGAGTCTGTACTTGATGAGGTGTACCAGTAGTAGAAGTGTGTCCGTTGTGTGTTTAGACTACAAAGTGTGCACATTCCACCATTTGAGCAATGTGTGCATGTGAGTGCCCCTTTACTTTGTTGTTTGTGTAGGATGTGCTAACACACCACAAGGACTCACTGGAGGAAGTGACATTACATGGGCACTGGTATATGAGAGGTGTGTTGTGAGTAGCATGTGTCACACCATGCACAGTGGGTATCCATGGACACTGTTCCACTCAAAGAGAAAATGAAGTGTGTTGTGAGGAGGGTGTTTGCAGTACAAAAGTATTCCATGTAACATCTCTCATTACCATGGTAACCATGTTTTTCTATACTAGAACTAGCGGATGGTTGCCATGGTAATGGAAGTATTCCACCCTCAAGAGGATGTATAATTATTGGTGATATACAGAACTGTAATGAATGACTACTGTCCACTGGTCTTCACTCCTGCTTGTGCATGTCTGACGTGTGTTGGAATTCACTCAGTTTGTTCTCATACCACCTTCCAGCTTCCCTTGACCCTTTGGTGGAGTCCCTTGTGACCTGTCAGAGATTGACCTCTTTGGAGCTGAGCCATATCGACCTGTCCCTTCAGAATTGCATCACATTAGTGAAGGGGTTGCACAATCTGAGGGCACTCGGACTGAAGAAGGTGTCTTTGTTGGATGAAAGAGTGAGTGACTGAGTTTGAGCTGCATGAATTGTAGACAATCAGTTGCAGTGTTTGAAGTATTCAGCATGTCATGTAATTCTATTGTCTTCCCTTACAGTCTCTCACTGCCTCAGATGTTCACCTCATTGCATCATCAGTGGAACACCACCCCAGTCTGAGGGAGCTGACTGTTGTAGAAGAGTGCAGTGGGTCCCTTGTCACGGGAGCTGTGGAGGGGATGGCAAGGAGACATGGTGTGGATAAATTGGTTGTTGCTCCACACAAATTCTACCAGAAATTCTACTATGAGTACGGTGAGTATCTTTAATGCATTGTCATTCCATTGTATGAATGGCACACAGACAGTCTGTTCTAAATCATGCCCCCCCAATCATGTTTCATTGTTATGTGTACCTCGTCTGTCCCTTGCTGACCTCTCTAGTCAGAAGGAAGAAGTGACAGCTGAGTCAGTTTTGGAGGTTTAGTCATATTCCATGTGCCTTTTCCAAATGGTGCCCCCTAAGTGGTTAGCCAATAGTTGTCCAGTGTCATAAGATCTTGTCATTCCTTTGGTACCCCCTTGCATGCATAGCAACACATGACCAAGCTAAGTGTGATTGTGGGACATCAAACTTCACCACCAACAATAGCTAACCTGTCACCTGTAGCACTACACTGGGGGATCAACGCCTTTCATGTGGGCCTGAATGTATGAACCTCTATTTAGCCTATTTCTTGGAAATACCCAGAGGTGTACTCTCCTACTTCACTAACCTATTTCCGTTCTTCCAGCTTTGCTAACTCCAATAACTACTGAGTCACCATCAATGTGTTGCCTAATGCATCCTCTGCAGTTGATCCTGCTCTGGCCCCGCCCATCTGTGCTGTAATGAGGACAGGATCACTAAAGACCTTGTGTGTTGGACTCCCTCCCCAACTAGCAGAGCAGGTGTTGGAGGAACTGCCTCACTGCACTCAACTCAGGGAGTTGGAGTTGAAGTTGGACTTGTCCAGGTCAGACGAGGTGAGACATGTCACTTTGTATCCAATACATCAACAGTATAAACTCCTACTGTACATCTGCACATGTAGTAAGGTTGGGAGGCTCTGCATGTACCCCAACAAGGGCAGTTGTGTAAGGGACTGCCTCACTGCACTCAACTCAGGGAGTTGGAGTTGGAGTTGGAGTAGTTGACACAGTTAGGCATGCAGGTTGTGTTTTAGACATGTCACTTGTTGTATATACAGTGTCTCTGGAGGAGTGTTTGTGTTGATCTAGCTGCTAGCCCCTACTTTGTCATCTCATGTGCCACACGAAATGACAAAGTAGGGGCTAGCAGCTATAGACTATGTTTGTGTGTGAAATGTACACACCACACACACTCACCTACGCTACAATGGCTATTTATTTCACACTCTGATCTGTAGTTTGTGTCACATGACATGCATGTGACCCTATCTTCTTTACAGGTTGGCACCCTCCCATCAGCTATTGAAGCTGCCCTCTCAAAGTGCACTACACTGGAGAAACTGACAGTGAAGGGACAGCATTGGAGTGCCCTTCCCTCTTCTGTCACTGCTGCCCTGCTTAGGGCAGTGAGTACTGTCAGGTCCTTGAAGGAAGTGTCAATGGACTTGTGTTACTATGGTATGCAGTGTGTGTGTGTATGCGTGTGTGTGTGTGTGTGTGTGTGTGTGTGTGTGTGTGTGTGTGTGTGTGTGTGTGTGCGTGTGTATGTGTGTGTGTGTGTGTGTGTGTGTGTGCAAGTGTGCATGTGTGTGTGTGTATGTATGCATGTGTGTGTGCGCGCGCGTGTGTGCAGTGTGTGTGTGTGTGTGCAGTGTGTGTGTGTGTGTGTGTGTGTGTGTGTGGTGTTTGTGCGTGTGTGTGTGCGTGGTGTGTGTGTGTGTGTGTGTGTGTGTGTGTGTGTGTGTGTGTGTGTGTGTGTGTGTGCAGTGTGTGTGTGTGGTGTGTGGTGTTTGTGCGTGTGGTGTGTGTGCGTGTGGTGTGTGTGTGTGTGTGCGTGTGGGTGCAGTGTGTGTTTGTGTGGTGTGTGGTGTTTGTGTGTGTGTGTGTTTGTGCGCGCGCGTGTGTGTGTGTGTAGGGTGTGTGTGTGTGTGTGTGGTGTGTGTGTGTGTGTGTGTGTGTGTGTGTGTGTGTGTAGTAGTGTTGAGTGGTGCTATGCATGTGTGTGTGAATATGACAACATTTGACAGTGCAGTACGTTTTGTGTTAGGTCCACAGCTTGCAATGTGTAGTTCAGCTCTGCACCTTGTGTCTCCCTCCACGACCACTTGTCTCCCTCCCCTGCAGATGGTGTTGATGAGGAGGTGGAAACGTTTGCCAGTTACCTAAAGACAAGTAACTTGAGGAAACTGGAGTTGACTCAGTACTACAACCTATCCCCTGTGCACATTGCAACCATCCTCAGTGGTCTCAATGGGAACAACAGCTTTGAAGAGCTGGTGGTCATACCATTACACTTTACTGTGAGTCATATCTGGTAATGTGATTCCTGTGTGTGTACTAGAAGGGATGGTAGTGACACCAAGCCCACAGGTCAGTTCTGAGTGTGTTTTCTGTTTGTCACATAACACCACGTGAACTGGTTTCTTCCATCAGTAAACTACGCACACATTGAAGCCACCTCCATTCACTTGACTACCCATAACAGGTGATGGCCCCTTCCTCTCACTCGGGAGAGCCCCCATGATGTTGTACATCTGTCTTGTTCATACAGTTCCTCTTTGCAGTTTGCAGTTCTCACTTGTCTACAGTTTTGTATTCTTTGTAGTTTGTAGAGAGAACTGAACATTACACTAGTATTCCATGTATTGTCCAGAGTAGTTGTTTCTACTACTGTGAATGGTGTTCTCACTATGGGCTCAACTGATGAAGCCATGCAAGACCAGTAGTTTAACTCTTCTGTCCCCCGGCCTATTAGCTTGCCTTGCTTATGTCAATGTGTGTCCATTGTCCTTACCTGTACACCTCCCCTATACCTCATGTCCTCCATAGCTCCATTTCATGTGTGTCTTTGTGTCAAGTCTGAGACTGCTGCAGTGTTAGTTGTCACACAGCACGGTCTCCTTAACGTCATGCAGGATGTGATGGGGGAGGGGGAGGATGTGTCAGACCCTGACATGCTGAAGGCAGTTCAAACAGCAGTCAGGGTGAACAGGTCA